>JAYMFT010231483.1:0-11187 GCA_038088735.1 Panulirus argus
GCAGCATAATTTTTGGAAATACACTGCAGTGGTTGAGTATTTGGATCACCTGAAGATTCACTCCCGCTCCCCCCTTTCCCCCCCAAAAAAAAAAAACACGTATTCTGAGCCTGGTCAGGTCAGGTATGTTACCCTCACTTAACGATGTCTAGTCCACGCTAACCTAACGTAGCCTAAGAAAACGCTGGGAGGAAAGGTTGAGGGGGCGGGGGAATCTTCAGGTGATCGGAGGACTTTCCGCAAATTCCGTCACTAAAGAACAGACTGATGTGCAGAGTAAGCAGCTGTGAACGCATCCTCCCTTGGTAATGACTGCTGAAGTACTGCTGTATACTGTTCGTCCGACCACTTTGTAATTTGAAACCTATAAATAGAGGCGTTTGGGCTCAACGAAACAAATATATGAAAAGGTAAGAAGCACTTTTGAAAATATAAATATGGCAGTCCATCTTTCAATCTAAAACACGACGCACGGGTTGTAGATGTGTATGAATGATATTCGCAGGCTAGATGTACCTAATCCACCCTAAGAAGCTGGCAACACAATAAAGATAATAGGTATATAGATGCATAGACATGAATATTCACATCTTAAGAATAGTATCACATACAGTACCTCATACGTTTTCTAAATTTTGTAACCAATAAAAGAAAACTTGAGTTTTAATGGTATAACTTCAATGAATTATAAAAATTATTACTACTACCTTATGGTCAGTGTAACCAGGGCCGGTCAAAGCCTTCGTGGGCCCTAAGCTGAGTCTTTTTTTGGGGTCTTGCACTTTTCACATTCTGGGGGAACCCAGTGGCAAGTCCCCGGAATATTTTGAAACTTCAGGGTCTTTGGGATTACATTTCCTACTTTCTGAAGTCTATCATAGTGGGTCTCCAAAGCTGTCGGGGCCTTACGTTCTGAGTGTATAGAGTGTTTAGGAAGGGTCAGCCCGAAGTACAACATCTGAATACAGTAATGGGACCAAAAATGCACACAAGACATTAAGTAAATTTTATTGTGATTAAGAAAAAGGTTCATTTCATTTTACATATAAAGGTTAGATATAGAACTATTCTCGTTTCACGTAACGATTGTACTTAATTCTAGTGATATTTGGTAATTTCATGATGATACACTCATCTTGGCCTGTGTTGGTAATCGTAATCATGCTTATAATTCCTCTACTCGCCCATACCAAAATAATGAATCACGAAACTCCTATGACCAGGCGTGAGCTAAAGAGAAATGACACCCTTTGCAATACATCACAGGCAGCATACCTCACCAGTATATGACCTATGACAAAAAAAAAAGATGCGTATAACTACACAGAACAATTCCTGCGTACCTCTCGTTCAGCGAGGAACATACGTAAATTACCTCTAATTTATGCTTGGAATCATTGCATAGCTCTTCTTCACAGTAAAGCACACCAAGAATATGAAGCGTGATGTGACTTCTACAGACAAACTTTTCGTATCCTAACTAAAAGCATCTCCGATAACTTTTGTAATTCAGCTTCTCTTCCTTTCTTCCGACCTAGTCAATCTATAGGCAACTCTCCCGCTGATAAAACCACTCATTTTGATGCCTCTCCTTTCCCCTATTCAGCTTTGGATAGTTCTGCATTTAGTCTCCCACCTTCATCTTCTTCCTATGAACCTATGCCATCTCTTACATCTTTCTCTTGCATGATGCCTTCCGAATACTTTCCAGTCTCTAAGTGGACGAAGTGTGTGACCCAATGACAGACTTCCTTAAGTTTGGAAGAAGGATGTCCCTGAGCTGGCTCCAATCCTTGCTTGCCTTTTTTTAATCTTTGTCTAAAAGCCCAGACTTTCTCTCCTCTTGGAAACATGTCTTGGTGCACTCCATCCCTAAGAGAGGAGACCACCCTCGCACCTCCATCGTTCCTACTCCTGCTCTCTCCAAAGTATTTAAAACCCTTCTTAACGTTTTCTCTCAAACACTCAGAACGCCATTTCTTTCTGTCTGATTACAGTTACGGTTTTCGCAAGGCAAAGTCTACTGGTGATCTCTCCCACGTCACTCACCCCTGGTCCTCCTCTCTCAGGGACTTTGGTGACACATCTGTTGTGGCCTTCGACATTTCCAAAGAATTCCACAAGGACATAAATCTTTGCTTCTTAGATTTCCTTCCTTTGGTTTTTCCTGTCTCTCATTGTTCCCTAATGTTTAAACTTCTCTCCTGCAGTTCCATTTCAGTAGTTGTTAATGGCTGGTCTTCCACCTCTTATCATACCCAGTGGTGTCCCTCTGGATTATGTCCCATTCCTTATTCTCCTTCTGTCCTCCGTAAAGGACCTCACTTCAGTTTCTAGCCCTGTTCGCTCTCATGTCGTCGACCCAATGTCACATACTTCGACTCACTTTCCCCTCTCCTCCTCCTCTTTCCAGTACTCCTCTTCCTCCTACTAAACATACGTATATCCGCTCTTAATTCGGAAATGTGCAGCATCTGCGAGTGGGGAAGCAGTAGCCTATTCAAATTTGATTTTCCTTTAAAGCAAATTTTAACTCATATCTCAGTTTGAGTCATTTGTTTGCTCACTTTCAAAACACCACAATTCATCCGTGTGATAACATAAACATGTCGGGATTAACCACATCCCTCATTTTATCCTTGAACCCCCATTTAATCCATGTCACAAATCTGCCTCCCAAGCGCTGGGATGTTGTGTAGGTACCTTGATTATTTTTCATATGAGCAGCTATTACATATTTACAAGGACTTTATTTGCGCTAGTATGGGATGCTGGTCAAATATCTGGTCTGGCTCCTCGTCTGTCTCTCTACTTGCGGGAGATGGATTCAAAATCCTCCTGTCTCATTAATTCCCTCCTACCGTCCCCGTCTGTGTGTCGCTATGTTGCTGCCCTCTTCCTGTTCTGCAAGTAATGTTTTGGTCACTGCTCTCTAGCGACATCTTGAAAATGTTCCTAGCACTAATCTGAACCCGAGACAAGTGCCGAGCTGCTGATTCCCGCATTATCTGAGTGGAGACCAGCCACTGGAGGACTGACCATTGTGATAAATACTTCTTTCCTCGAACCTCGAAGTTTAGGGAATTCTCCTCCTTTCGTCTTTACCTCTTCCTATAATCTTTCTACTTGCAAGTGTCTACAAACGCCTGTGGACCCTAACTGGTGAGCATGGGAAGAAGAGACTCTTGGATATGAGTGTGCAGAGAGGATGAAGAAGGAAGAATCCAGAATGAAGACTTGTGTACACTTTCGAAAAAGCATAAATGATACGGATGGGAAGAGGATGATGCAAGTGCGTAGGCTTAGGAAAGAGGCTTGTGTGAAGAGATACCATGAAAGATTGAATGTGGAATGGCAGAACGTGAGAGTAAATGAGGATAGGCGAGTGGTTGAGGAATGGGAGGTATTTAGGGAAGCACAGCTGGCATGTGCGACGGAAGTGGTGGCATGCGGAAAGTGTGAGGTGGGCGTGTAAGAAAAGGTAGTGAGTGGAGTATGAGCATTACTTTCAGGGAAGGAGTGCGAGTGATTGGGAGACGTTCAAGAGAAAGAGACAGGAGGTCAAGAGAAATGTGTAGGGGCTGAAAAAGTGGGCGAATGAATGTTGGGTTAAGCTCGTGTCACCAAACCTCACGGAGATTAAAAAAATATGTCTTGGAGGGAGGTTATAGTGTAAATAAACAAGACACCAAATAGGAACATAGATAAAGAGGTCAAATGGGGAAGTGGTAATAGGCAGAGACGAGGTGAAGAGGAGATAAAATGAGCATTGTGAAGGATAAGTGAATGTGTTAGATGAGAGGGTGGTAGATGTGGGATATTTGGGTCTGGGAGGTATGCGAAGTGAAAGAGTCGTGGCAAGTGATTTTGTAAATGGAGAATTGGTGGTGAAAAACTTTGCATTAGATGAAATGCAGTTCAAAGTTGGTGGAGTGGATGGGACTGCAGTTGAATTTCTCAAGAAAGGGGGTGACTGTGTCGTTGATTGGTTAGGATTTTCAATGTATGCATGCCTTATGGTGAGGTGCCTGAGTGTTGGCAGATTGCTTGCATAGTGCCCCTGTATAAAGGCAAGTAAATGTTCAAATCAAGAAAGTATATGTTTGTTGAGTGTACCTGGTAAGTCGTATAGAAGACTAGTGATAGGGTGGTGGCATTCACAGAGCTTTAGACTTGGGAAGGAACAATGTGGCTTCCTGAGTGGTAGAGAATGTGTGGATCAGATGTTTACTCTTGTGCGACCGTAAGCTAGATGTGTTGGCTTAATCCAAATACAGTCATAGCTTACCGGGTGTTAATAACAACAGACTCGCATCACCAATTATAATGTTGCTGTGTCAGGACTATGATGATGGTCTAACAGTTTGCTGTACTGAAAGTTATGATACTGTAGCGGCAGTTATGAAGATGTTGTGAGTCGTGTTGTTGATAAAATGGTGGTATGGCAGTGTTGGTGATGTGGTTATGATAGTACAGTGGTGGTGATGTAATGGTTGTGATGATGTAGCGGCAGTGATGTAATGATTGTGATGGTGATGTATTAGTTGTAATGATGAAACAACAGTGATATTGAAGTGGTAGTATTGTGCAGTATGTGCTAGTTCAGTGGTGGCAATGTAATATATATATACATATATTGGTAGCATATTTGTGCCTGTGCTATCTCAAAACGGTATTGTGCTAACTGGGAATTAGTATACATCCACTGTTGAAAGAGATAGTCAGTGTTAATTTTACCTGTTCTTGTGTGTTCTACTCGGTTCTGAGTGTCTGTTTATGAAGTATAGAATATGAACTTTGATCCCAGATACTTAAGGCTGTTTTCTGGTATGCTAAGACATCCTCAGCAATTCATCCTGGGCCGACCTGAATCATGATGAAGCATACCTTCAATATCAGCCAATGATTATAGACAGATAATATGCCTTGTAAAGATGTAGGGAAATACTCCTTCCCAGGTAGTCAGTGAAAATAGAGTAAGCTGATCGCTATAATCAAATATGCAAAAGAAAAAAAAATGATAATTCAAAAGGAAATGACAGTTATTTTCATTGTTTAGTTCATCATTAACCAGAAGGAAATGAGAGTTAAGCAGGTCTGGATCAAGACTAAAAGTGGCCAAAGGCGAATAACGGGGTGCCTGTATATGTGCTCTGTATTGTACGTAATTCATAAGATATGAAGCGAACAGAAGTGTTTATTTATCCAAATTTACAAAGGAAAAAGTTAAGTACATCAGTAAAGAGAATACAGTTCAAACAATGGTTTATTCCTGCCTAGGATTAAACAGTGATATTAAACCTAATTTAATAGTACTCAAGCAACTCTATGACAAATAATGAGGGTTTATGATAAAATGAAAAAATAAGGTTTCAACTCGAGGGCATTATGCTGCAGCCTTACGGCCCGGACTTGGTTATAGTCCAATAGGTAGCCCGTTACCTGTTTCCTCGGTGTATCTGTATAAAAAAAAAAATAATTTCGTTTTGAGGAATTAAACGTGCATTTTCTTTGAGAAGGCTAGACTATAGGGAATTTCCACAAGTGGCCCAGAGAGATGTTATTCATGCAATATAAATTCTATGGTGTTGGCCATATGCTTGCTGTAGAGGACGGTGGTTATTAAAGTAGCATTGTGATACTAGCGGCTCTTGTTCTGGAGGATTGCAGCCCTGTTTCCTTTATTTAGTAAGTGTAGTCTAACATTACAATGAAAACATTGTATTAGACCATAAGCATCGGTGTAACTTTCATTTATTGCTACGCATGAGGTTTCTAAGAAAGATATATTTCAATGAATTTTTACTTCCTGAAACCATCGGCGTGAGTTCACTTTCAGTGAACTAAATTTAAGTCTTCAAAAACTTATGCATTTCATCTTTTCAAATAATAAGCCATATTTTGTTTTCAAATATTATCGTCTGTGAATAGAATGGAAGCAGATTCAATATATTAAAGATTATAATTTAGATGGTAAAGGATTATATCAAAATAATAACATCACGAAAAATATTATAGGACCAAGTGTTTGTTTTGAACCCGGCATCAACATGAAGCTAGATGACGCCGCGTGCTTCTCTACATCAGGTTCCCACAAGAGAAAGTGTGAATTTGATGCTGAGGATAGGAGAGGGGTAAGAAGTGAACACCTGGTAAAATGTGGTCATATGATTGTGGAGGAAATTGAAGGTTTTCTCTCATATATTTGGTACAAACTCTGGCTGGGTCGGGGTCAGCCATAATGAGTCGTACCTTGGCGGGACCGCGTGGCTCCTAACACAAAGAACACATGTGAAGTGATGGACTTTAAGAGGTTATTTATGATTTGAAATCATTTTTCTAAGAGTAGGAACGCTCTTGGAGAATTAACGTAGAAACAAACAGCCTGTCTGTAGGGTAATAGCTAACGACCTTTCGGCTGAGGCTAGTGGCACTGCTTTCTTGTAAGTAATGAATGAAAATGTCAGAGCGTTATCCAGTTGAAGATAATGTTTACAGAAATATATCTACAAAACCTCATCAAGTGAAGGCTATAGTGCACTTGTAAATAACAGGTGAATCTAACAATGGTTATATAGTAAAGTTATGGTTATTTTATATTGCCACAGGTGGGGCAAACGATATTATAGTAGCATTGTTTGCTCTCCTCTTGTGCTAAGTTATTAAGAAAAAGTTTTTGCAAAAGTCTAGATTCTTGCATATATTCTGAAATGCACGAGGATGAGGATGAACATTTTCCAGTCCATGGAGCCTTTACTTGATGCCCTCCATTAGAGGTACGACAGTGTGCCGAAATATACCAGAATGACATAGGTTATGTCATACAAATAGTTTGTTGTGTTTTAATGAGGTACTAGAAAAAAGTTTGATAAGCAGATGGATGAACCTGAGACCCAGGGTAATAACCTCCAGAACATCTGTGATGATGAAAACTGTATAAATGAGATGGTGACATTACCTGGGGAGATATGTTAACTGAAGGTAGTATAGCACTTGCTTCTCTTAGAAAAACACACCCACCTTAAGTTTGTTATTTCTCCCTTGGTAAGTCATGGTCTGTATCGCTTGTTTCTTGGTTGTTATATTATTCTTGAATCATTTACAAAGAGAAATTTTTCAGTTTACATTGCCGCCACTTTATGTATGAAGTCAGTCAGTCTACAGGGAACCTGATGAGGTCGGAGCATTGAGGCAGAATTAGTGTTTTTAATGGGCACTCGTTCTCTTTTCTGCATCAAACTTTTTTCTTCTAGCTCATGTGAATACAATTTGGAGAATATGGGTAGCATGCATTGTGTTATTTTGGTATATTTTTGCTTATTTTTGGGATTTGTCACATCCCCCTTACTGTGTTGAAGTAATTTATGTGTTCAACTCTGAAAACTTTGGATATCGTGTGATTTCACTTCATAGGGTTTGTAGAGTATTTAGTAAATAGGAAAGTAGTGGCAGAGTATGATTCAAAGTGCTAAGTTGTTGTAGAGAAAAAAATGAGTCAAGAATAACAAGCATTATGAAGATCATGGAAAATGGGGGAGTTATGCATTGTAAACTCAAGTGAAGCTTCAACCAATTATCCCTTGCAGTTTGGATTTATCTGACAGTATGGTATTCCCAAACGCTCAAATACAGCTCCTTCATAGGAAGACAAAAGGATTGCTGTAAGGTTCGCAAAATACATTTGTGATTCTGTTGGACACTTGGTCAAGTATTTGAATTTGTTTATATTAACAGTTTGTTAGTATTTTGTATGTGTTTCTATTGTTTCCTTTGTAATGTCCATTCTGATGAATGCAAAGAGATTTGATGTCAATAGCTATATTTTTGCAATTATACTGGCAACTAGATGAGCTTATATAAGGTTTTAATATGTTCTGGTGATTGCTACTAAACTATCCAACATGGCAGTGTGACATGCATTTGCCATGATTGACAATGAAATTCTAAAAATACAGTCAGGAAAGCAAAATGCTGCCATGATGAAATTCATTTGACTATACTATACCATAAGTGTATTTCCCCAATTTTTTATGTATTCCACTTGTAGATCATTATATTCTTGTATTTGAGCTGTATTTTTGTTTATGGAAGGTAACTGAAAACATTGAAATTGTGCTCATTTACAGGAATTCAAAATAAGACAGCTGCTGTTATCCATAAACTCAAAAAAACAACATTGAAATCCAATAGGATTGCAGTAGGATGGATGAACTATTCTTGTGATACTGTAGGAGCACCACTCAGCAAATTGAATTTGTTTATGTTTATTGCTTTATATTGTTTACTTATGAAATAGGCTTGGGATCTCTATGCTGATGTGATTTGAAAAGAGGTAAAAAGAAATTTTTCTCATGGAAGAACACCATATGATAAAAATAAAACAACCCAGCACATAATTTGGTCTCAACTCAACCTTGGATAAAAAACACTGGTGATGTATTACTAAGATAGGAGCAAGCATTACTCTGTCTTGTGTTGGCATGTTTTGCCCCTTTTTTTTATAGACCCCACATGCCACTAATGCCTTGTGTATAAACACCTTGTTGCACATATCTCAGTAGCTTCAGATGTCTTATATATTTTCTTTTATTATGTATTGAGGTATTATTGTTTTGGAGCTGTGGTTTCGTTGCATTATACATAACAACTTGAGAATGGGTTCCTGGCACTACCTTGCTGATGCAGAACACGTCGTTCAGGTATCAAGAAAAAAATATTAGTTTATCATTATTACTGATTTTGGTCCATCATTATTATTACTACAATTATGTTTGAGACATTGTATATTTGTACAGCACATGGAGTTAGTTTTACACATGTGGTCTTGCCTTGTATTTATACTTACTGTACCATCAAGAAGACTAATATTTTTAAGTTGCTGGTGTTTTGAGTCCCCTTGCATAGACCATACCAGCCATCCCATTCCCTTAACACTAAACCAGTATTTCTTCACATCCTTCTTAATCATTCTCTTTTTCTTGTAATGCACCTAGTTAAGAACGGTTGACTCAGCATCCTTTGGTTGTTTTAAGAACTTAGATGCCGTTATCAGGTCACCTATGTCCCTTCTCTACAAGATGGACAGCTGTGTATCCTTAAGCCTTTCATTGTAGGTAAGCCCACATAAATCCGTTACCAACTTGGTTGCTCTTCTCAGCTTCTCAAACATACCTTTGTTTTTCTTCAGGTTTGGTGATCAGACCTTTGAAGTATAATCCAGTTTCGTTTTAGTATATGTTTTGAATAGCTTACTAAACATTTCCCTAATATTTTCTTGCTGGCAATTTAGTTCTTTTACAGTTTTTATGATCTAAAAGTCTGCTGACAGAATAGACACAGTGTTGACCCTTTGAGATCTTTTACACATCATTTCCAGAAGCTTATTTCCCTCTAAGTTAGTATTTAAAGTGGGGCCTTCTTTTGCAGTATCCCAGTTTCAGTGCCATGTGGTTATTTGGATTGAATCTCATCATCCATATTTCTGATCAACTTTGTAGTTTGTTTATGTACTGCCATAAGCTGATGCAATAATTTTTATTTTATATTTTTCTCCATAAGCTGATGCAATAATTTTTGTTTCGTATTTTTCTCATGGTTTTGGTATTCAGAAACATGTTTAGTTATGAGACTAGTCCTTCTGACAAATTGTTTTTGTACAGGGACCTCTTTGATTTAGATGATAGTTACATTCTTGAAACTAATGGTGTAGCAGTTAACGTTCCTGACTGTGACGCATTCATGGGCTGCCCAGGGTTGAGCGCATAGGTTCGAATCCTGGTACGGCAGTCGGTCCACAGGCAACCCAGCTGTTCATCCACCCCTTGGGGTTGGTCGATAAAATGGGTCAGGCTGGGGTATTTATAGCGTTAATGGGATGGCTTTGATTTGGGCCTCACATGCCCATGCCATCTCAGCTAACATAAAAGAAAATGAAAATGAAAAATACGTATATCAAATAATGTAAGTAATGGAGATTAAGGGGTTTCTTTATTAATAAGACAGTACAGACTATTATACCAGGGAAAAACTACAGGGTATACATACAGGAAATATAAAGTACTTTAATATACTGAAAAACTTAATTCCAACACTCAACGCTTACTACTTTTCCAGAATTTCTTGCTGGTGCAGATGGAGAAAGTGAGTAGAGTTACTGCGGAAAGGGTTCATCTGGGTCAGGTGCTTATGTTTTACTTGTATATATTCACATGTTGCTTGAGACATGTATGGACAATAAATTTATTCAGTTTATTGCTGTTATTTTTTCAGGAAAAATATTGTTTTATACAGTCATTGCTAGTTCTTACTTTTTTTATTTATTTATTTTTTTTTTAATCAAATTATTGAGAAAAATGATATAGATATTAAGAAAAACATAATTGACTTAAAATTATACTTTCCTGAAACCTGATACTGCATTCCTGTAGACTTTTATTCATTAAATGGTGTACTTGGCCATTATGAGATGCAGTCTTTGCTAGCCTTAAAACCTAGAACTTTTGCCTTAACCTTCATCAGGTATGCTTTCTTTGGTATCTTTTGCTAGAAAAGGCTGGTCTCATCACAGTTCCATACCTGATCTGGTATGTAATCTACCTCCACAATGATTTTTTGGAATTCCACTTTTTGGTTCACTGTAGCCTTGACATAATCTGTTGCATCCTCACATAACAGAGCCGCATATGTCAGGCTGACATTTACGATAAATTTATGAAGCCAGTCCTAGCTTACGGTAAATTTACTTTTACCTACTGCCTTACCTTCTTCTTTTATCAACTCTTAAATCCCAATGGCTTTATTTGTAATCATTTGCCATGCCACAGGAAAGTGTCACATCCAGATTTCTCCATGGTGAATGTTTACCTTACCCTCTTGACAGGTTCATGTGTAATACGAGTATTTGCTAGACATTTAGTCTTGATGTCACTAGTTTGGTTGGGCAGAGGTTAAGAAACACATGATGGACAAATAATGAGTCCCTATTGTTTGAATTCTAGCAGAAAAGTGGTGCGGTGGACAGAGTGGCATGCACAGCATTGGCATCCTTTAGTGTGTGGCTGGCTAGGCTCGTGTTTTTAATGATGGTTATGTTATAGTAAAAGACGGGATTGATATAGTTGTTTATGCTATAGCAAGACCATTTTTTGTATATATATATATATATATATATATATATATATATATTTT
>JAYMFT010231494.1:2500-11187 GCA_038088735.1 Panulirus argus
TCTCTTGTGTTTACAGATATTCCTCAACAGATTAGCATAAATTCTTACTGCTCATGTGCATAAGGTTCGTGAAGTTTCGGATCCTTATATAACACAGTGTTATGGGGAAATATGATGCAGTGCTGAAATAACATAAGTATGTAAAATCCACAAGACTTCGTTAACATGGACCAGTTGCTTCTTGGCGAGGGTGCTGCCTATTTTTTTTTTTTTTTTTTAGCGATGGGAGATGTTGGGTGATGGTGCGTGAGAGGCGCTTCCTTGAGGACCAAGCCCTGTTTCCCACGGAGGTGCTACAGCGGCAGCGAGAAAAATAATGGACTCGGACACGGGTCATTTGTTTCCTCGCGAAGAGTTACGACGCAGCAACGAAGAGGAGAGAGAGAGGAATGCCCGACTATGACGGATCTTTTCTCTTCTGTTGAGGAGTTTTGCAGAGGAGGAAGATAAAGTACCGAGGGGCAAAGCACCAACAGACTGCTTGCTGTACGAGCAAACTGGAGAAGAAGGGTACAGCCGTAACTGGAAAAAGACCCTTTTTTTTTTTCTAAGTG
Organism: Panulirus argus; assembly: GCA_038088735.1. NCBI lineage: Eukaryota > Metazoa > Arthropoda > Malacostraca > Decapoda > Palinuridae > Panulirus > Panulirus argus. The sequence goes on from JAYMFT010231494.1 coordinate 3,055, forward strand.
GAGAGACACTGAGGCAAATAAGGAGAAGCTGGTTGCAGTGGGTGCCTGACGACCATGTGTTCATTTGGCAAGATACGATGCAGCAGAGGAGAGAGGAAGGATGCTTCAGTAAGTGAAGGAGGATCTCTTGCCTCCTGCAGAGGATTGTGGAGCCATTATGGGGCGTATTTCTTATGTGTTCACGACGGGAGATACTGTTGTGTAGAACAAAAAGAAAGACGGTGTTTTGGAGAGCTTAGTGGTTGAAACCATGATGGAGCACTTTCCTCATGTTGTATATAAAAGGCGACAGTAAAGCCAAAGGTTCCTGTATCAACGTTGAGTCTGTTACATAACGAATTAGCAGAGTGTCATCTGCTCTTCAAGTGATGATACATCTGCCTTTCAAAGGAAGACATATAGTAGAACTTAGGAATATCATACGAACGTTCTAGTTCCACAGTCAAGCTGCGGAAGAAACAAAGCAGGTATCAAATCGGCCATTTCTGGAATATCCTCCGCTGACATAATATATGTAAAACACGTCGTGGCCGATCGGGTACTGCGTGACGTAGTTGTGTAAGGAGGCACGGAAACAGCTAACTCCCAAAAACGTAGAGGTCAAATTGATATCTATAAGAAAGAGAGAGAATCAACATCTTGGATAAGTGAAAGGGACCCTGAATGAAAGGTGAGAGAGGAGGAGCTGATAAGGTGGACTACTTTTCAGTGAAGTCTTTCGGAAAGATACAGAAAGTCTCCAGAATTTGTGAGCACTGATTGTATAGCTGTTTTAAAGATAAGTGTTTTCAATTTCTGCATATAATCCTCAGACTCTAGGGATCAGACTTAGATCTATAGCAGTAATATCAGGGTGGCTAGAGAGATTAAAAGAGAAATGATACCAAGTATGTTGATAAATCTTCAAAGGAAATGATAAAAGTCGAGATGAAGTTTTAGTGCATATAAAGCAAATTGGGGTTTGGGGAGGCAAAGATAATATACGTAAAGGTCAGAACTGACGGAAGCAAGCGAAGTTAGGCGAGGGAAACGTTCGATGAGGAAGGTAGGTTCGTGATTAAAGTAACTGGGAGTGGCACAGTTCGATTATCAGCATTAGAGTTGAATAAGATATATAGCAGAAGATCATTGACATAGATATAGTAGATGGTGGGTGACAGAAGATGATCTGTGATGAGCATCACCGTTCGTAGGGGAAAAAAAAAAAGAACATGATCTATGAAGAAATTTACAACAGCAGAACGACTGCAAGAGACTCTGGACATTAGTTTAAAGAGCGAAGGGGAAATATGCCGGTAAGGGGGAGATATAGATATCAGAGCAGTAATTTCAGAGCCTGTCAAACGCTTTCGAAATATCCAGGTCAGGAGTCCCCACATTTCCTAATGAAGGAGGACCAGATAAGAAAAGTCATTATCAGTCGACCTCATCTCACTGCAACCATATTGATAATAAAAGAAAAAGATCTGTAAGATTCAAAGAGCTCGAGAAATCGATGAATGAGAAGAGATTCTGAGATTTTCTAGAGCATAAGAGGAATCATAAGATAAGAGAGTAGTCAGGGTGGTCTCACTTCTTCGGTACAAGCCTGAGGGTCTTCTCTGTCCCAAGAGGATGGCCAAGTTCCGATGATGAATGAGGCAGAGGTGAAACAGATGATCCGTGACGGAAGAGACTGTGTTGTCTGAGGGCGTCTCTCTCCCCCTCTCTCTCTCTCTCTCTCTGAAGCTGTGGTAAGAGAGAGTCTTTAGTAGAACCATTGCTAGGGAGAGTGCTGTGTGACGCCCTGGTTAAGGAGTGTGTTGTGTGACGCAATGGTGAGGTGTCAGGTTTCTTACCTACCCTTGGCCAGTAACACAATAGAGTTTATGCAGTTTTACATATTTCATGTCTTTTAGGAAACAGAAGGACAATCTACCTATTACTCGAAGAATATAAAGGAACACAAAGGAATTCAAGCAGCGACAGACCACTTGGTCCCTTTGAGGCTGTTTGTGATGGTGGAAGACACATGAAAATCATAGATCAGTGTAGTAAGAGTATGAATACGTACATATGAAAAAAAAAAAAAAACTTATAAACTTTTTATGTAGCTCAGGTGGCGCAAATAATGTCAGTCGTGAATCTGAAGCGAAAATCTATCAAGTCTATTCTTAATCGTCTTTATGGTACTACTTTTAAACTTTGTAATTGGTAAATTATTCCATATGCTAATAATCCTGTTGAAGAAAAAGTATTTCGCCTCATTCCAGGTAAAACGTTTGCCCACGAGTTTGTATCCATTAACCACGAGTGAAATCAAACGAATTTATCCTTATGTAACAGATCATTAGATCGAGATTATCGAAGCTTTTGATAATTCTAAATGCCTGTATCAAATCATCCCTTAACCCTCTCTTTAAAACGCTAGATAGATTTAAGTCGTTTAATCGTGCTCATACAATTTGTTTCTCAGTCCAGGAATCATCTTGGTAGCTCGCCTCGATACCCTCTCTCCATTCTCTCTATGTCTTTCCTCAAGTAGGGTGACCAAAAGTGAACACAATATTCAAGATGGGAACGCACGAGCGACTCGTGATAAGCAAGGCTAATTTCATTAGACTTAAATCCAATAGCCCTACCTATAAATCCAAGAATTTTGTTCGCCTTTTAAACTGTTTCTGTGCACTGATTACTTGGTTTTTGAGCACAAGAGATTAGTACACATAAGTCTTTCTCCTCATTTACAATTTGCAGTTCAACAGAAATCATACTGTAGCTTGCCTTTTCATTTTTACTGACGACATGTAAAACTTTGCACATCGATATTAGAAATTCATTTGCCACCTATGAGTCCAGTCCATCAGTTTGTCTACATCCGTTTGATGTTGCAGACATTCAATATTTCTTGTAGATGTATTCCCAACTAATATCGTCTGCGAATCTCGATATCTTACTGAATGAGGAGCAAGTATGAGTACTAGACATGAACCAAACTCTCTTCGCACACACGAAAGTAATCAGAAACGTCTTCAGAATAATCGAGATTTGCCTTTTAGATTACAATATCTCGCCGATATTCAACAGAATTCCCAGTTCCTTTGAGGAAGCAACTTTAAAGTGATAGAAAAAACATTTCAACTCCGGCAGTTCTCCAATTCAAAAAATAATTTCTTCTTTCACCTGATAAAACCTCGAGCAGAAACCCACTTCATATTCATTCCTGCGTTAACCTGGGCCGGGTATTGAGAAACTATCAGGGTGCCCGTGAAATTGAGAGCCGTTAGTGCGTGTTGGACCATAGCGGGGATTGTGCTGAGCAGAGGCTGTTGGAGGAGTGTATTGTGCAGAGAACCCTGGTAGGGCAAGGGCGTCGAGCTGAACAATGTTGTGCGTGTGTGTGTGTGTGTGTGTGTTTGTGTGTGTGTGGAGTTATATTAGGAGGAGAGCGTTCTGACTGTCATGATGAAGGATTATGTTGTGTGAGGTTATGATGAGGGATTGCGTTGCGGACTTCTATAATCTTGGGAGGTACTCGAGCGTTATCCACAGCCGCTGTGGTGCAGTACACTGCGCAGGGCGATGATGAGGTGAGGGTTGTTTAGAGTCATGGCGGGAAAATGCTTTACGTGGTTGAAGAAGTGTGTTGCGTTGGGCCATGGTGGCGAAGAGGATATCATGGAAGATCCATAGTGGAAAACTGTGTTGTTTAAAGAAATCTTTTTTCTTTTTAGGAAAGTGGTGTATGTAACTATGCTTTTAGAGTGTGTTAAGTGTGGTCATGGTGGGAGAAGTGTGTTCAGTCCAGCCATGGTGGGTCAGCGTATTGTTGAGATTCATGGTCGGAGACTTTTGTGTGGAGAAATGCGACAGGAGAAGGTGAATCCTGGAGACGAGAGTGAGTCGTTCGTAGTGGAGTGGAGCGGTTCTACACAGAGGCGTGGCTGGGAAATGCGATGTGTGGAGGTATGGCGGAAAAAAAGCTGTCATTCGGGTCAGAGTTGTCTCATTTGTGGAGAATTGTTAGGGGGAGGTGTAATATGGAGCCATGGTTAGGGGTTATATTGGAGTGTGTTGTGTGGAAGTTTGTTGGGGAGTGTGGTGTGTGGAACCAAGGTAGCTGTGTGTGTGTGTTATATTTGGGTATGATGAGAGAGTAACTCAGAACATGTTAACGAATATGCTGTGTGGAGTCAAGGTGTGTGTGTGTGTGTGTGTGTGTGTGTGTGTGTCCTTTACGGGGTCATACAGTGGATGTGTTGTTTGTGTCCATGTTTGGGAATTTTGTTTCTTGTTTATCTTTCTGACACAATGTCGGGGACATATTATACGGAGCCACTGTGGGGAAATATGCTTTGTGAACCGTGTTGGAAAAGTATGGTATGTAAAACAATACTTAATGACAGTATGCTTTATGTCGCCGGTGAAAGAGTGTGTTGTATGTAATCCTATTCAAGGAACGTTCTATGGTGACTGTAATCGGATTGTAAGCTGTCAGGGGGGTCATAATGGGGAAGTGTGCAGTAACTGGATTGTATGCTGTCAGGGGACATAATGGAAAAGTGTGTTGTCAGGACCAGACTGCGGAAGAGTGCGTTATTCAAACAACAAAGCCATGTGTGGAAGTGCTTTGTACATAGCCAAGATGAAGAAGATTTCTTTCATTGAACATGGACATAAACTGTTTTGATTGGGGGGGGAAAAAATTGAAGTATGTTGTGTGGAGCCGTGACTTGAAGGAGTATTGATCAGGGCCAAGGCCAGGGAGCACAATGGGAGGAGCCATGGCAAGGAGAAGAGATGGTGAGGAAGAGGAACGGATGACGAAGCCGAAGAGGACACCGCGATGGATGACGAGAGGAGAGCGAATCGTGACCAAAGGAAGATGAGTGAGGACGGCGACGATGGGAACAAGGAAGGGACAGCGAGGGCTGGGGAGACGACGTTAATGACCGACAAGGCGAGGCTGATGAAGAAGGACGGAAACATGGAAGAGATGATGTTGACAAAACATGAGGATCTGAATGTAAGGCATGATGAAGAGAAGTTTAGTAATGAGGAAGGAAATGTAAGAAAGAAAGAAGGAAGATCAGATCAGATCAGATGGGATGGGATGGAGGGGACGAGGAACTGGGAAGATGTAATAGATGAAGAAAAGCTTAAGGCTTGGGAAAGGGAAGAAAAGCTTGGAAGAAAATGGGGAAAATGAGATATGAGGAGACAAACGGTGAGAAATAGAGAAGGGCACTTGAGACATTAGATGGCAAGGTGCAATATAGAGGGGAAAGTGGAGGACGTGGAGTGATGGATGAGGACTGAAGATGGCAGGGTTGGATGGAAGGTGAGGAGGAGGAGGATTGAGGAAATGAATACGAGGGATTAAGCAGAAGCACTAAGGATGAGGAGGGAAGGTGGAATGCGAGGAAGAGATGGAGAGGGGAAAATGAAAGATAAGCAAAGAAAGGTAATGGATAGAGAAAGAAAAACTGATTTCTGAGAAAAGTGAGATGAGTTATGGCTTGGGGGTCAAGCATAAGGGAGTGGACTGATGATTAGATATGGAAGCTGTCCTAAATGATCAATAGGGATGATAAAAAAAAAAAGATTTAGACACGCTTAAAGCTCACGAGGGACTAACCCAAAAATATTAGGAGGAAGGTTGTCTATAAAAAATATATAGCAAACTAGGAGGTAAACAGGGAAGAGATATGGATCACTAGCCAGTAGAGCGGAAAAAAAAAATCAATATCAGGTGAGCCGGGCGCTGGCGGAAGCTATCTGCTCACCCAAGTTGAAAAGCCAAAAACGAAGAAGGTGAGGGAAAGTACCAAAAAATCTGGTAAGCATACAGTCAACAAGACTGCAAGCACGAACGAGATCAGCTAACAACAGCATGATGGCTGCAACTCAGGCAGGGAAGAAATTTGCAAGCGAGGCTCATCGTGGAAGCAGTGGACCAGTTAACCTGGAAAGCCAGTTGGCTGTACAAGTCAGTGGTTTCCAGCGTGGGCGGTTACCCCTTCCCCCGGCCATTTTGATGTTAAGGAAGTTGGGTGGTAAACACCAACAGATGGCGTGGAGGTGAGTAGGGGGGGAACATGGCACGCTCAGAAAATTCCAGATTTAGAAATATAAAGACAGTAAACGAAAGCATATTTTTGCCTCCAAAAAACATATGTATCAGCTTTTCTCCATCGACCTCAGTGTAACATTAGACCGACAGACTTGATGGCCATATAGGTGTTTGAGCTGTCGTGCAGTTATGAACAACAACCGTTTTCTGTTCAAGTGAAATGATTTGATTTTCACATAATTTTTTCATTCCATTCTTGAGCGGTGGTGGTACGTGTATGTAAGGGTCGGGGAATCGAGGGTGAAAGGTGAATTGCTCATTTAAGGGGAATTGTATGGGAGTTTTCGACAGAAAGCGTTATTCAAGAAGTACATTGGAATTCAAATGAAGAAGGCTTGGGACCCACTGGTATTAAGTAAAGCGGCACTAACACTACAGGAAGAAAGCCAAGCTCAAAATAGGCTAACCAGCCTGAGTAACCAGCAGGGAATACATTCAGAACACCAACACGCTCATGCCAACGCGAAGGCCACAGAGCCATTTTAGTAAAAAGGGCCGGCAAACCAGGCGGGGAAAGAAGGAATGTGTGAGACACGGTGAAGGGATATGCGTAACATGGTAGAGGAAAATGTGCAACACAGTAGAGAAAGATGTATAGCACAGTTGGACATTACTACGATACGTTGTACAATACGTTGGATTTAAGTATGCCATGTCTCCTGAAACAAGAGCGCAACGTGATTAATATTCCTCATTCTTCAGCAGGTTATGGATAAGACACAAGTAAAAACAAACTCATCATTGTTGGTCAGATTATGAAAGAAACGCGAAATGGATCAGCGTTTACCCATGTTAAGTAAGTTATGAGTGAGATGTGTAGAGTGACTAAATCATCATATTTCACAAAACTATGAGTGACACAGGAGGAGGAAGAAACTAACCAGACTCCAACAGGTAATGAGTCTGACAGAAGAAGGAGCGGGCGGCAATATTCATCACTACTCTTGAAGGCAAGACCATGACAGGAAGAGGAGCAAGCTCCATCATCCTTCGGGATGTAGGTGCAGCACGAAAAGGAGCAGCACTCACCTTTGCAGAGTCAGGAATAAATCAGGAAGCGGATTGATAATCTTCCCTATCCACCAAGATATGATTACGAAAGAGGAGCAATATTCATCATCACTTGACCCAACTGACGTGAGAGACAAGCACGGAGAGCAACACGTCCCACGGGAACACACACGATATAAGATAGCATAACATCAAAGTTCACATTAGCGTCCTCCACACCTTACCGACGCCGTCATCGTCTGATTACCAGAGGAAATTAAAGTCTTTAAAGGACGCGTACTTGCCTTCCCTAAGTGCCTACAATATTCCTTTGCTCTAAAATTAGTTTTCCCGCATCATGGAAAATTACCCAAAGGTAGAACATCAGGAAAAAATAACTTTTTTCTTTTCTTTTCAGAATTGGTAATATCTTGATTGAAAAAGGTATGCGATGTGTAATGCAGATTTACCAATAATAACAACTACATAATACACAACAACTACACGACAATCTGACTGTATCAACAGGAACACGACGGTTTACCCGTAACAACAGCAAGATAGTGTTTTGTAACAAAGCATGTAACGTAACGTGGCAAAAAACTGAAGCAACGCAGCAATATGGTTTGAAAACTTCCTCTGCACAACATTATGCTAATACCAACTGCTGAATGCCTCTCCTTGGCAAGACTATTGTCCGGGGAGTGTGGCAGTAAACAGCTCCTGCTCAACAGTTTGGTTAAAACAGCTGGTACACAACACTCTGCCCATGAGATGTTCTCAACAGTCTGCCTGTAACAATTTCAAGACAATATTGCTGTATAAAGAAAGAAAGTGCACAAACAGAAGGATATAACGATTGCATGACTTCTTAGCTAAAGATCTGCATGCCATTATGGATGTAACAATTCTATGACAATTTTTCTTTTTTTATGTTAGCTCAGACGGTACGGGCAGCTGAAGCCCTGTTCAAGGCCATCCCATTAACACACTCTCTCTCTCTCTCTTTCTCTCTCTCTCTCTCTCTCTCT
>JAYMFT010231505.1:0-11187 GCA_038088735.1 Panulirus argus
CTCTCCCCTTCCCCCCCTCCCCCTTCCCCCTTATTCCCTTCCACCCCTCTCTCTCCCCTCTCCCCTTCTCCCTCCCCCCCCTCCTCCAACTTGAAAATGTAATCTTTTGTTGTACTAATTCTACCTTGACTTCTCAAGTGCTTGCCAACCTGAAGGCCTTATAAAGGGTGATTGGGGGGGGGGGGGTTGTGAAAGTGATTGGAAGATGAAGGAGCTGCTTGAAAAGTGAATATGACAGTGAGATTACGGCGAGTCAGTGAATGGTGGTGAGCGAAAGTGAGAGTGACGCTCATGTTCTTGAGCTTGGTTTGTACTACCCGTGGGCCACGGCGGTACGACCCTTGAGGCAGATTGGTACGACCCCCCCTTGACCCCGACGGTACGACCCTTGAGGTACAATGGGATGACCCTTGACCCCCAGCAGTACGACTTTTACGGAAGACGACACGGCCCTTGAGACACGAAGATACGACGACCTCTGGGCACGACTACACGACTTATTCCCTTCTGGTAAAAATGCTCACATCATCATTTTCAAAGGTCGTACCACTCTCCTCGACGGTCGTATAGTCGCACATTAAGGGTCGTGAAGTTGCATTCAGTTATTTGAATGGGCAGCCCTGAACTAGGCCCAACAAGGGACGTGTGACTTGGAAATAGCGTGTGACCTGGTGACAGCACAAGGCAGTGTTATCTGGTAGTAACGTGTGACATGGGGACGTCGGTGCCTAGGGCAGTTTGTCATCTGGTAACGACATGACCTGGAGAAGCGTAACCTAAGACAGTGTTGACCTCGTAACAGCGTGTGACATGGTGCAAGAGTGGCCTGGTTGTGGCGTGCCCTAGGACAGCGTGTGACGTGCTGACAGTGTGACCTGGACAGCATGACCTAGTGACCATATATGTGACCTTGAGAAACGTAACCTGGCGACTACTTGACCTATAGACAACTTGACCTGGTTTGAGGTCAGGCGAGTATTACCCGTAGAGTTCTATACAGAGTACTAAACAATCCAGTCATCTCTTTCCTGTCGACTAACAGGGGCGGATGCAAGGGGTTGGAAACCCTCCCCTTTTCTTATATAACTACTTCCCCCCTCCCTCCAGAAAAAAAAAACTGTCACAGAGGAAAGAGACAAACGAGGATATTCCTCCCCCCCCCTCCCCTCGAAGGCTCAGGCGAGGTGTGTGTGTGTGTGTGTGGAAGTAACCAAGATGGATAGAAGGGAGAGGTACATGGTATGTTTGATGAGAGGAACCTGGATGCTCCGACTCTGAGTGAAGCCAAGATGAAGGGGGATAGGGTTTGGAAATGTTCGTAAGGCGGTGAAGTCTAGCTTGGGTTAGTGTGAGGGGGCAAGAGCCGCCAGGGAAGGGAGTGCCACTTCTGGTGAAGTACAAGCTGGGAGACTGTGTCAAGGAGTGTGAAGGAAAAGACACCAAGACCTATGTGAATTAGACTGACATTTATACAACGAGTGGTGGGTGCTTATCAGTGCTTTGCGTCTGGCGGAGAGAGGAGTCCAGATGAAAGGAGTGCTTTATGGAAGGGGCTGGGTGAGGAGTGAGTGCTTCGACGGTTTTGACGCACGGCATCGAATCATGGTGGTAAGGGATCTGAACGCAACAGTGGGTCGTGTGACAAAGGAGGGCATGAATAGAGAGCATGTGGCACCCGCTGTGAATGAAAATGGGGAAGAGCTTGTCGAGTTGTATGCTGAATGAGGATTGGCGATTGGGCACATACGGATTAAGAAAAAGCCCTTATATAAATACACTAAGTAACATGGATTAGGGTTCAGTTTGCTTGATTGAATTATGTGCTGATTGACAGGCGTGCAACGGAGTTGCTGGAATGTGAATGTGCAAAAGTTACGTGTGTGTGTGTGTGTGTGTGAAAGAAGGTGGTCAGAGTGAGTGAGCTTAGAAATTGGGCCTTCCGTCAGAGGAACCAGGTGAGATTGCTGACGTGTGGGGGTGATGTGTATGGCATGTGGAGGGTGATGTGTCGGCAGGTGAGGAAGGGTCGTGAGCAGTGGGAAAAGAAAATCAAATTGCTATTGATAGAGAAGAGAGAAGTGTGTGGATCGCATCTTTCGGGAAGTAAAGTGAGTGACTGAGAGGACTACGAGGGAAAGGAGTTGTTCAAGAGAAAAGTACAAGAGATGAAAAAGAGGACGAATGAGAGAGTACCGATGAACTTCAGAAAGTGAGAATGTTTTGGGAGATCAATATGAGAGCGAATATGAAAGAGCAGATGGGAAGTGGTACCAGGCAAAAAAAAGAAAAAAAGAAAAAAAGTGAAAAATAGATGGAAGGATTGTTAAATGTACTGGATGACAGAGTGGCAGATGTGGTTTGTCAGAACGGGGTGGCACGGAAAACGAGAGAGTGATAGTATTTGGTATGGTGAAAAGAGAGAAAGATGCGAAGGCTTGTGTAAAATGAAGTGTGGTAAAGCGGCAGGAGTGGATGGGATTGCAGTTGAGTTTTTCAAAAAGAAATTGATGTGACAGTGATGGTGATTGGTTAGTCAGGTGCCCGAGGACTGGTAGAATGCATTTATAGTGTTCTTATATAAAGCCGGGTGATGTGTATGGGAGAGTAGTGATTGAAAAGGTGGATGCATGCACAGAGCATCGGAGTGGAGAGGAGCAATTATGGCTTCAAACTAGGCGCTGGCGTTGAAAGACTATGTGTGAGCAATATTTGATGAGAGATAATTGTGCATGGCATTTGTGGATCTGAAGAGTGTATGATAAGGTTGACACAGAGGCCCTTCGGAAGGTGCTGGGAAAATATGGCGTAATGGAAAATAACTAAATAAAGTGAGGAGTCTTTTTCAAGACAGTACGGCAAGTGTGTGATTAGGAAGGGAGGACAGTGAATGGTTCCTCGTTAAGATGAGTTTGCAATAGGGATGTATGATGTCAGCATGATTGTTTGATCTGTTTATGGACGAGGTGGTGAGGAGGTGGGTACAAGGTTTTAAAAATTACGGTTAGGTCTTAGGTACATTGGTTTGAAGGGGGGGGGGGTTGGGGGGACATTTCAGATGAATCAGTTCCTGTTTACAGATGACGCAGCTTTGGTGGCATACTCCAGAGAGATATTCCAGGAATTAATGACAGAGTTTAGAAAAGCGCGCGAAAGGAAAATGTTGAGGGTTGGAGTGTAAGTTTGAACAGGGAGGGCCTGGATGAAACGGAGTCCTTCAGGTATTCGGGAGTGGAAGTGACAGCTAATGAAACAGAGGTGTTTGAAAAGAGTCATAGGGTGGGATAGAGGGCGAGGAACCTGGGTGCATTAAACGATGTGTGGAAGGAAGAGGCATCGCCTGTAGCATAAGGGCAAAGATGAACATGTCTGAAGATACAGTAATCCCGACGGTGTTGTATGGATGAGAGACTTGTTCCTTGAAAGTAAAATGTTGGGGACCGGGCGTCGTCTTGGAAGTGAAACGTCTGAGGGCAGTGCATGGCGCAACGTGGGTTGATCTTGTAAGATATGAGAGTGTATAGAGAGAGGTGTTGTAGTAAGCACAGTCTGACTGTGAGAGCTGACCAGGCTGCACGGAAATGGTTTGGACATTTGGAGATGATGAGCGAAGAAAGCCTGGCTTAAAGGATCGGCATGTTAGAAGTAGAGGGAGGAAGTGTAAGGGGGGAGGGAGGGGAAACGATTAAGAAGACTGGAATGGAAATGCTTTTCGTTATCATGGCGTGAATATTCGTGAAGGTGGGAGGAGTGCTTGTAATAGAATGAATGGGATCATTGTGGTATAAGAGGAGCAACGTGCCGTCAATAGGTTGGATCAGGGTTCATGAAGTGGTCGAGGTAAACCATTGGAATAGTCCGTTGGGCTCGGCTCAGGATAGAGAGCTTTGATTTCAGTATGTTGTGCTTGACAGCTAGAGACTGGAAGTCTGCAAATTAGGCCATTATTCATTTGTTCCTGACGATAGCTCACCGAGGTGGCAGAAACGATTGCGTATACTAGTAATTCAACGATACAAAGGATTTCAAGCAGCAATAGACCACTGAGTCCTGTTATTGAGATGGAAGAGATGAGAAACTCACACATTAATGTGTTCAGAGAAGAAAGGCGAAGCGAAATATTGGTAAACTTCTCATTTTTTCCAAATCGGTTGACCACAACTGAACACAATATTCAAGATAGGGACGCACCAGTGAGCTGTAAAGAGTGAGAATAATTTTCCTGTACTTAAAGTCGGAAGCCCTACCAATGCATACAGGATTTTTGTACATCTTATTCACTCCTTCTGTGCGCTGTTTACTTGGCTTTAGGCCGCCAGACATTATCACACCTTATTCTCTTTCATCATTCACCCTTTGCATCCCAACAGATTTCACAATGAAGCATTCCTCCTCATTTTTTTTTTCTACCGGCGTATAAAACTTTCCATATATCGCTATTAGAATCCTTTAGCAACCTTTACGCCCAGTCCATCAGTTTGTCTCAGCTTGAAGCTAAAGACGTTCAATTTCTGTTGCATATTTGCTTCCCAGTTTAGCATCGCTTGCAGATTCTGATATCCCACAGTATTGCCCATCATCTGAGCCATTTGTATTTATGAGAAAGAGAACCGGTCCCAGCGCTGATCCTTGCGGTACTCCATTAGTTACGTCTGACCATTCTGAGAGGTTGACCATTAATCACCATTTCTTTGTTTACGGCCAGTCAGCTGACTTCCTAACAGCCGAAGCACAACTCCATCTATGCCACTCGACCTGACTTTTGTTTGTGACCTTCGATGCGGAACTTTGTCGAATGTTTTTATGAAAATCTAGATCTAGATGACATCGGCTGCTCTATTTTTATCATATGTATTAGTTATATCATAAAGAACTCATGTAGAATTGTCAAACAAGAGATTTCGTGCAACCAACCACGTGGGAGAATCGTATCATAAGTGATAAATCCTTAATAGGAATTTTGATATTGTCCCAAATGATTGTCTACATACGTTTATCAACAACACATAAAGCTAATTGGACGATAACTGCCAAAAGGTAAAATGAACAGGAATATGTCATGCAACCCATCACCAACGACATGCATTCCTTCACATCTTGTTTATAAAGACATTAGTAAGGAAAAACCTGAACTCCAGCCTCTCAACTTACTATGTCTATATCATTCTACACGTTAAAGAATTATACAATAATTCTTACTCACTCTCTCTAAGCGGGGGACATGGGTTAATCGATGTTAATATGCTGCCGCTGCATGGCCAGGGAGAGATCAGTGGTTGAGAAGGTAGCATAATACACCACTACATTCTGATGATTGATTAAAAGAATTATTCATTACCGGAGAGTGACAGGTGATGATGAAACCTAATTTTGAAAATACTAACTGTGTTGCTCTCCATAACATGTCCTGGGAGCTTATTCCATTTGTCAGTAATAATGTCGTTTGTGAAGAAATATATTTCGCTTAATCTAGATTAACTCGTTAACCTCTAAGTTTTACTCCATGCCTCTCGTTGGTAGTGCTGGCGTTACTGCACAGAAATTTTCATTACCGACGTTGTTGAATCCTTAAGGTATTTTAAGACAGTTATTCTAACTTGCCTCAGAGCCGCATCTTGCTTATTAAGAACAAATTCATTTCTCGTAGTCTCTCCTCATATGGCTCGTTACGCAGGGAAGGAATCAATTTAGTTGCCCTTCGCTGCACTGTTTCCAGTTCAAGAATATCCTTGCTTATGTGTGTGTGTGTGTGTGTGTGTGGAGGGGGGGGGGGAGGGAGCAAAACTACACTGCATATTAGAGGTGTGGTCAAACTAGACTTGGTTATAGTGGCAATATCACATCCTTGCTTTTGCACGTAAAACACCTGTTGATAAATACTACTATCCTATTTGCTGGCATCTTTGCCACAATTCTGGGAGAACTTTGAAGTTGTTGGAGGCACCCGCAGCGCTGTTTTCTCGTCGTTGCTTGCTCACTCCTCGATGCCCTGAGCAAGATGGTTTCAACAAATGGCCTGAAAGATATAGATACCCTGTCGGTGAGAACAGTTATCTTAACCAGGACTGGCAGTCTGCTCCACCTCCGGGGCCCGTTTGTGTACGCAAATGAAGCCATCGTAAGATCATTTGAAAAACTGGACGCCAGACATGTTATCATCTTAATTACTGTTATCATTTCATATTTGTTCGTCCTTTCCCGCATAGCGAGGTAGCACAAGGGATGGACAAAGAATGGCTTTATATGCTTACATCCACTCTCTAGCAGTCCCGTATAATAATATTGACATTACCGGTAATGATAATAATAATAATGACAATGATAATAATTATAATAGTAATAATATTAATAATAATAACTAAAATAATAGTAATGATAATAACAGTAATAATGATAATGATGATAATAATAATGATAAAAATGGCAATAATAACAATAATGAACAACGTTAATGCAAATCATGATAATCGTATTAACACTAAAGATGATAACAATGATAATGATAATAATGATAATAATATTGATAATAATAATAATAACTACTACTAATAATAATGATAATAATTATAATAAGAATGATGATGATAATAATAATAATAATAATTATAATATTAATAATAATAATAATAATAATAATAATAATAATAATAATATCAATAATAATAATAATAATATCAATAATAATAATAATAATTATAATAATAATAATGATGATAATAACAGTAATAATGATAACAATAGTAATAATAATAATAACAATAATAATAGGAATAATAATAACAATGATAATAATAATAATCTTTCTTTCACACTTGTTCCCGTTTCCCACATTAACGAAGTAGCATCAGGAACAGACGAGGAAAAGGCCTGATTCGCTCACATCCATTCTTTAGCCGTCATGTGTAATGCACTGAAATCACAACCCCCTATCCATAATCAGGCCCCACATACCTTGGTTCAGTCCGCTGACAGCACGTCGCTCCCCGTATGCACATTGCTCCACTGCACTCTATTCCCTGCGTGCCGTTCACCTTCCCCGAGCACTCAAAATCTCTTTCACACCATCCTTCCATCTCTAAATTTGGTCTTGTTTTTTATAACACTATTAAGCTCCTTCCAAAACATTTTCTTATTCTTCCACCAAGTTTGCTGGCATTCACTGACCCTCCTACCCTCATTTGCCCTCTTTTTCAACCCCTGCAGCTTCCCCCTTGACATTCTGTCGCTTCCTCTTGTACATCTCCCAATCACTCGCACTCCTTCCTGTAAGTATTGCCTATACTTACATCGCTCTTTTCATCTCTCACTGACAATTTTACTTCGGTAGTGAGTGGTGACTCACTACCGTTTCTAACTTGACTACCTCCCATCTTCCGCATGCCACCCACTTCTCTTCCACATGCCAGCACTGCTTCCCCAAACACATTCATTCTTCACCCACTGTTCTAGCATCGTTTACTCTCATCTTTTGCCATTCTACACTCAGTTTCTCCTGATGTTTATTCACACACGTCTCTTCTAAGCTGACTTACTTTCACCACCCTCTTCTCACTCATATTATTTCCTTTTTTTCGAAAATCTCAACAAATCTTCACCCTCGCATCCACCAGGTAATGAGGAGACATCCCACCAGCTGCCCCTCTCAGCACATTTACATCCAAGAGCCTCTCTTTTGCATGTATGTCAACTAGTATATAATCGAAGAATGCCCTCTTACCGTCTATCTCATCCAACCACGTATAATTGTGTATGTTCGTATATCTATTCACCTTGCTGAATTCCCAGTGCCCCCCAGTTATACTCTCAATTGCCACATTACTCACCTTCACATTTAAATCACCCATTACGAGTACTCATCTCTTACATCAAAACTGCTGACATTACTCACTCAGCTGCTGCCAGAACACTTGCCTCTGAACACCTTCCTTCTCATAGCCAGGTGTATAGTCACTCATAATCACTCATCTCTCCCAGTCTACTTCCATTCTTACTCAAATCAGTCCGGAGCTCACTTCCCTGCACTCTTTCAAGCACTCCCACAACTTCTGCTTTTTATATATGCACTTACAAAAATGATGTGTGGCGACATACATATACAGTTATGAACTCGTCAGAAATAAGTGAAGCCATTAGTGCAAGTTTCTGCATTCTTCGTCTCTCTGTGCAGCATGCATTGCACAGCGGTTTCTGATATCCTGTTTTAGATTCCTAATGGTCTTTGGAGACAAGAGAAATGAAATATGAAACAGTAGTATTTCATTTCACCTTAAGGTATGGACCAGACACGCTGTCGCTTGAATTCTCAGACTAAATTTCTAGAATTCTTTTTTTTTTTAAATCATTTAGACGTAGCCATGCATCCTCCAGTGTTGACCCAGATGCGAACCACAAGGTCATCCGGGCGGACAAAAGCTGTTGCAAACGATAGAAATTTTCATTGTTTTTTTAAATGGACTTTTGAATGAGGCTAGGCTACCAGATTAGTGTAGTAGTGACACAATCCTTGGCATTCTTGGTCGACAAATTGCTCTTACTCTCTCTCTCTCTCTCTCTCTCTCTCTCCCTCATTATATATTCATGTAATTTGCATACAGCCCCAGCATCCGGGTCCAAATGACGACTGACGTCATAACCATCACCGTCCCAGCAGTGCAGAAGTAAATTTTATTATATACACTATCAAACCGTAATTACCACATTTAATAAAGGCAAAATAATCACTCATAAACAAGGTTAAATTAATGAACTTCAGATTACAATTAAATATGGATTATCAACACATGTCATACACAGTGTCAAAAAAAAAATAATGCCAAATCGTGTCCTAAATTCGTGGAATAGGTTTACGTGACGTGTTTTGCCGTTTTCATTGATGTGTCAGAGTTGCTTAATTGGCAATAATTGGACAAAAAGCTCTGATTAACATCAAAGTGAATTGCGTGTAATGTACATGTGACTCCCGGCCAATCAGGATGGATCGTTGGAGAGGAAATATATCTTAAAAAAAGAAGAAAATACTCCTATTAACCAAAATCATTAACCCGTCTTTGCTCCCTGGGGATGACTCTATCTATCTCTCTGGTAATTACCTAATCAACACTACCTATGAAATATTAATTACAGTGCCAATATCAAACACACACACACACACACACACAATACACTTTCGGGAATGGATTTTTATAGTTAGATTGTTCTAAACGTTCGTTACATCGTAGATATACACAAAATGCACTAAGGTCTTAGAAGTGCAAAGGTTTTGTAAAATGTTTACGGGGATAACCAGATTGAGTGGGAGGAAAAGCCATGGGTCAGGGTTCGAACCTTGGCCCAGGCAGATAGCCGACTCACTGCCAGCCCCTGCTGGTCATCCCTCCGCGTAGTTCAAAATCCTCAGAGCCTGATGTGGCTTTCTAGATCCCGATCATCGAAGCCTCTGATGGCTCTGAACCACTGTATTAGATCACCTCTTAACCTTCTCTCTTCTGCGCTAAACCAGGCTAAGTAGTTCAGCCGGATCTCGTAGGATTTGTTTCTTAGTTCGGAAATCGTACTGGTAGCTCGCCACTGTCCCTTTCCCCCATTTTCGTCTATGTATATCTTGTGAAGTTGGGTGGCAAAAACTGAACACAGTATATGGGTCAGGGAAGTACCCCTGAAGTGAAGACAATGAGGATGATTTCCCTTGGCTTAAAACTCGAAAGACCTACATACCTATGGATCGAAGAATTTTGTTCGCCCCCATTTTTTTTTTTCTTTTTGACTTCTGTGCACTGCTGACTTCGCTTCAGGTCTCCAGAGACCATTACCCCCGAGTCTGTTTCCCTGTTTATCTTTTGTGGCTCAAGAGCGGAGATGTTGCAGCTTCCCTTCTCGTTTTTATTAGCGATATGTAAGACTCAACACTTACATAAGAACATAAGAAGTGAGGACACTGCAAGAGGCCTCCTATTGGCCCATGCTAGGCTGGTCCTGAGTCTGTCCGTCCACCCTACAACCAACAGACTCATCACATAAACACATCCAACCTTCGTTTAAAGCTACCTGAAGACCTAGCTTCCACTACTGTACCGACATGAAAATTAATTTTACTACTTACAAGCCCTGTCAATCAGTTTGTCTGTGTCACTTTTAAAGTTTCAGACGTCCAGTTTCAGTGGGTGGATTTATTTCTCAGCTTTATATCGTCTGCGATTTTCAAATGCTTGCAATGCAGCCCATTATTAATGTCATTAATACGTATGAGAAAGAGAACCAGTGATCCCAAGACTGATCCTTGTGGTACTCCACTTGTCAACACTAACTATTTTGAGGAGAGACCATTAAATTTTTTACGGTCTGTAAAAACCAGTTTCATATACACCGAGGCTCCCACGCCGTCAACGCCATGTGACAACCTCTGCTTGTAACCTTTGATAAGGAACTTTATCGACTGTTTTATCTATTTTCTTTTAATCTAATAAAATGACATCACCTGCTTTACTTTCATCATACATGTTGATTATTTCATAAAAGAGATCAAACAGATCTGTCAGATGTGAGCGACTGTATATCAAGTGGTTTTCCTCTAAATGGTTAATAATCTTCTCTCCAATGATGGTGTCCACAAGTTTTCCAACTACAGACGAGGTTAAGCTAATTGGACGGTAATTTCCGGGTAGTGACTTTATTGCCGCCTTTGAATATCTTTTTTATTTTCTTTTTCTTTTTTTTACATTGGTGAACATCCGTTCCCGTGGATCTTCCCCAGAAGCAAGGGAGTTACTGAAAAGACCAGTCAAGTGCTTGATTATCTGATTTTTCGCCTCTTATATTGTCCTGGGATGAAACTAATCACGGTCTCATGTTTTATCTAAATGCATTCCAATCATTGCTGATGGTATATCTTCATTTTTAAAGTCAATGTGTTGCAGAATGTTTTCCACTCTTCGCAATGGAGCTAGCTAGTTCTGCGACATGAGTTGTGCTTTCAGTAGCAAATATGGATGCAAAGCTCATTCAAGATCTTCATTATGCACTTGACGTATCGAACCAAGTCACCATTTTTCCGCAATTGATGGACCAATTGACTGAGTAACGACTCTTGCTTTTAACATAGCCTCCGTGGTGTAGCGGTTAGCGTTCCTGACCGTGACGCATTCACGGGCCGCCCAGGGTCGAGCGCAGAGGTTCGAATCCTGGTTGCGGCAG
>JAYMFT010231516.1:0-11186 GCA_038088735.1 Panulirus argus
ATATATATATATATATATATATATATATATATATATATATATATATATATACCCTAGCCTGAGCCACGTAGCAATTTTGTCGACCATGCCCCAGGGGTGGATGATCAGCTGAGTATTAGATAATTTTCTCAATATCCAAACTAATATGTGTGAAGAAAAGATCTTGCAATGATGTATCAATCTTTCTCGTCCTAGTATGCTCCTTAAGGTACGGGAATGGAAAATTATCCTGTATACATCTAAAAACCTGTTTCTCCATGACTCCCTGTCACCAAGAGAATCAAAATTTCTCCCAGTCTATCTCTTTATAAGTGCACCATTATCAGTATTTGATCAGGCCAAGGAAGTGAGTGTTTCTCCGCTTCATGTACCATCGTGACTGTTCCCTCTCTACCATCAATGAATATTTGCTCTGGAATGTTGCATTTTTTTCGGAGGTTTTGCACTGACGAAACCACTAAGCACTTCCTCCCGGCAGCTGCTCTATCCATTATGTACTGTCTGAATGGTCCGTCTTCCACTGTTCCTTGACTGTCTTTTATTGAGAGTCAATCTTCCTCCTCCTTTGCCTTCCTTTTCCCTTCTTACCATCATGTTCCCCTCTGGGCAGAACAGGTGAGATCTCATCTCTATAGTAGGTTAGGTTTTCACGACTCCAACAATATCAGGTGAAGTTTCCCTTATACGATCCTTGTACTGCAGCTTTTATCATTTACAGTTAACCCAATAACATCTGAAAATAAAGTCTGACAATATCTTCCATTAACACTCCTGGCCTCTCTGTGGAGCTGCTCCGACCTCTTGCCTCCTTTGACGTTTCCAGATTTTTTTCTTCTGATTGTATTCCTCATTTCTCTCCCTGTCTTCCTTTGATTTATCACATCTGATGAATATGCCACTGAACTCCACCTCACCTTTACGTTCCCTAGTTTGGCTAAGAGCGTCCTGGCTACAGAGGACTCGAAGTGAAATGTAACCATAACTGGTTACCTTTCGCCTTGATTCTAACCATTTTTCTCCTTTCTTTTATCACCGAAATTGCATCGGGCAATTCAGTAGCCTTCAGTTATCTTTTGATAATTATATCTTCTATCTTTTCCCTATCTTTATTATCTGGTGTTTTATCTTTCAAGCAAAAAATAGTCAGAGATTTAATTCTATCAACCTCCTGCTTGACTAATCTTTCCAATTCTGGTGTCATCTCTTTTCCAACAAGAGCCTTCGCTGTTCAACTTCTTTGTCTCTTTCTTAGATCTCTCTTTCAGTGACAAGTACTGCTCTTGTTGTTCTAAACTTTACTAAACCTTTTTCCACCTGAGCCATAGACTTCCTTGATTGTTCCTTCACTAACAGTCCACATTATTATTTCTACAATTTCACTCAATTTCCCGTACAGCTCTGCTGGTATGACCCCGGGTCTATGTTCCACTACACCAGTCTCTGTGTCCAGTGACAAGCTGTCGAACTACTCCTGCTGCACCTCCGAGCCCACTACTGTCAAGAGATTCTGTATGATTCAGTCCTCTCCTCTAACTGTACAGCAAGAACAGACCCATAAGACTCTCTTTGCTTTCTAAGGAATTCACCTTCCTTCCTTTAATGATGTACCTCCCGAGTCTTATCTACTAAACTGTAATTATTTATATACCCAGTGACTATATTCCTCAAATATCTATGTTTCTCTCATCTTATGACAGCCTTCAAGATCCTTGAAATGATTCCTCAGTTTCTTTTATTCCTCCTTAAGCTGTGTAAATTTCTGCATATGGTTATCAAAAACCTCACACAACTTCTCCAACCATTTGTCCTCTTGTGGTTCCTCCTTTTCTCTTGTCCCTTCCTTGTGGACCTCGTTATGACTGACTGGTCCTGGTATGTCTTTCCTGGAGAATATACCAGACTCTAGTTCATTTTGAAACAAACCTTTAGCACAGTGTTGGGATGTGGACGCGTGTGTTGAGAAGCTACGACGTTCTAACTTTCCTGCCTAATTTCTCTGCCTTCTTTATGAGCGAGACTTCTGTTTTCTCTCTAGGCTCCGGCAGTGCTAATGGCCTCAGACTGACCCCCTAAAGCCATCCTAGTAACATCAGTGAAGCCCATTAGCAGAGAATAGCCTGAAACATTAACCTGAGATCATTAACTGACTCTTGACAGCAGTTCCTTTTGTTTCCACTAACACTTTGCTCCTTCTCATCAGTCCAGCACCGCTCTCTCGTACAGTATAAACTTAGCTACACTTGTTCACTCCCCGAAATGTTAACCGCTCCCAATCTCAAATATTAGTATCTTTATAGAAAATATTCAGACGATTAAAATAACAGAATCATTGTACTAGGCAACACGCATGAGAATTCGATTTGAATCTGGGAATCTTTCATATCCAAGCCATGTTAAACTCTGTGTGTGTGAGAGCGAGCGTGTCAGACAGGAGAGCGTCTTCCAGCTCTGGGTCTACGTCACTGGTGGCAACAGGCAGCAGGCCTGTCTCCAAGCGCCCAGCACTGTTGTAGTAACACTTGCGCCACGTCGCAACCATAAACGTGTCAGCAGCATTCTGTTATCATCATACCTGTGTCAACAGTAATCTGTCATCAGCATACCTGTGTCAACAGAAATCTGTCACCAGCACACCTATGTCAAAAGCAATCTCTCACCAGCACACCTGTGTCAACAGAAATCTGTCACCAGTATACGTGTGTCAACAGTAGTCTGTCTGTCAGTATTATAACTGTGAACAGCAATCTGTCACTAGAGTATGTGAGTCATCAGTTATATGTTACCAGTATACCTGTGCCACAAATGTGCCTTTGTCATCAGTAATCTGTGTCACCAATAATCTGTCAACTGTGTACTCTTATCACCAGTATACTAGTCACCAGTATACCCACGACATCAGTATATACTTACGTATGCCACCAATAATGTCACGAATACTCTATCACTGTATACCTGTGTCAAGATTTTCCCTGTGCCATCAGTATGTATGTGCAACCAGTATACATGTATAAATATTGTACTTGTGTCGCCAGTATACCTGTGCAAACAGTAAACCTGTGCCAGCAGCATACTTCTGCGAAAAGTATACATGTGTCATCAGCATACCTTTCACCAGTATATATGAGTCACCAACATACTTGTGTAAACAGTGTCTTGTTTGTCTCAGTATTCTAGCTGAGTCATCATTATACTTCTGTCAATAGTATGCCTGTGCTACGAGTACACCTGTCACCAGTACACCTGTCAACAGTATATTTGTATCGTCAGTATACCTGTGCCACC
Source organism: Panulirus argus (assembly GCA_038088735.1). Lineage (NCBI taxonomy): Eukaryota > Metazoa > Arthropoda > Malacostraca > Decapoda > Palinuridae > Panulirus > Panulirus argus. The sequence goes on from JAYMFT010231516.1 coordinate 3,283, forward strand.
AGTATACCTATATCACCAGAATATCTGTCTCCATTATATCTCTGCCACCAGTTTACTTGCGTCACCAGCATACCTATGTCACAAGCATACCTGTGTCACCAGTATAGCAGGTCTACCAGTACGTCTGTGTCTCCAGTATATCTGTGTCACCAGTATATATATATATATATATATATATATATATATATATACCTGTAAGACCAGTGTACTTGTCATCAGTACATATGTGTCACTAGAGTTACTGTGTTATCAGTATATCTGCTAGCAATATACCTGTGTCACCATTATACCTATGCCAACCAGTATACCTGTGTAACCAGTATATCTGTCTCTCAAGGTTACCAACATACCTGTGTAACCACTACAGTTCTATTATTAGTATACTTGTGTCGTCAGCATACCTGTGCCACGAGTATACTACCGTGTCATAAACATACTTGAGTCACCATTATGTCACCAATACACCTGTGTCAACAGTATACTTGTGCCACTAACATACCTGTGTCACCATTATACTTGTCACTGGCACATGTGTCACCAGTATAACTCTGTTACGGGTATGCAAGTGTCACCATTATACCCGCACCCAGTAAGCGTATATGTGCCACCAGTATACCTGCGTCACCACTATACTGCCTGTTCCACCACCCATTACCTTGTCACTCTCTCTCATGACATGTTAACTAATCTTGACAAACCAGGGAAGGTATTTTCGTTGGTCACGTACGACTTTTCAAAAGGCCTTGATCTTGTAGACCGCTCGCTTGAGATCCGTAGACGCCGAATCACGCCTGCGACCCGCACCTCTCCGCTGGTCCTGCAGTTTCCTCAGCGACCAGAGTCTTCGGTTGTTCTGGGAGGCTTAGAGAGCGGAGTAAAACAACGTGTGGTGCGCCTCAGGGTACTGTGTGTGGACCCACTGCCTTCCTGGCCATGATGAACGGTGCCGCGAGGGACTCCGTAGACGTCTTAGCATGTTGACGACCTCACGATATATGAGCGTGTCCGCCTGAAGAAATAAGCACCGACAGCACTGACCCTACAACAAGCCACCCAGCATCTCCAGACTTGGGCCTCAGAAAACATCATGGTCATCAACATATAAAAATGCCAAGTTACGCACATATTTGCCAGCTAAAAAACACTGGAGTTCCCAGAACTGTCTACAGGAGACACCAGCATCCCGGTGGTGAACAGATGTAAACTACCGGGGGTCACTATCTCCAACGTCAAGGACAGCCAAGCTTCCTACATCCTCACAAAGTTTAATGCACCACCACGACAGTTGATTAAAGCTTACATTACATACATCAGACCCGTCTTGCAATATTGCTGTCCACTACTCCATGCCGGCCTCACCCTACAGCAGGCGAGACAAATAGAGAAGATTCGACGCCGAGTGACGAAAAAGGCAGCAGGTTGGCACACCGGATATCATAATGCCCTGCACATATTCCAGCTAACTACACTTGCCCAGAGGTGTGAGGATCTGTGCCTCGAGTTTGGGCATGGTTTGGTGGGGGCGCCACGACATCGTGACCTACGTACTACCACCACCAGGGCGGCGGGGCCGGGCGTCGGTGCTGGCAAAACACGGGGCTCAGACGCCGTCCAACCCTTTCGCTTTGGTGCTAGACTGAGGAATTCTGGCAACCCATATATCACCTCACAACTTAATTCACTTCACTTGTAATTCAAATTGCACTGCATCACCTTGAATTCATGCCGTGTGTGTGTATTTCTTATGTAGTGAGAGTTTTACTTTTACTTCTTATCAATTTTTTTCTTAAGTGCAGACATCTGCTCAATGCATTAATACTCAGCCATATAATTCTTTACAATAAACCATTGTGTCTGAGTCTGTCTGTCTGTCACACCAATTTCCCTATGCCACAAACATACTTGCGCAACCACTATACCTGTCATCAGTACACCTGTGTCACCAGTATATATCTGTCACAAGTATATATGTACATGTCTCATCAGTACATAATATATGAGTGCCATATCTAACGCCTGATACTCTGATAACAACCTGATCGAGTGAAAACAAGTTTGGAGACTAAACCACCTAAGACGGAACACACGTAACAGTGGAGCTATTTTCAGTAATTTCAGCATTTAAGTAAACAGACAACTCCTCTTCTGAGTCATGACATGGACAAGGAAGTACATCGATGAATGTTTAAAGTCTGGCTTTATCAGGCGCGAACAGGAAAAAGAACCAGGACCACAGTGTGTGATTTGGAGTGAAGTTCTTACAAATGAAAGTTTGAAACCATCAAAAGTAAAGAGACATCTTGAAACAAAGCCTGCTGACCTCGATGGAAAACCAGTCGAGTATTTCCAGAGAAGAAAGGAGCGAATGAAGATGTCAGTGAAAGTTCTCAGTAAAGCAACCACTTTTAACAACAAAGCACAACTGTCATCATATTTGACAAAGCACAACTGGCATCATATTTAGTTTCCTATCGCATTGCAAAAAAGTACCATATACGTACAGTGAGAAACATTCTCCCACCGATTAGGAGTCGGCAGACAAGATCAAATGTGTCCCTCTCAGCGATACAACAGCGTCACGGAGGATAAGTGATATTGCGGAAAGTTTAGAATTTCAGCTGGTTTCACGTCTACAGTCTGCTGGAGAATTTGCTATTCAGCTTGACGAAAGTGCTGGTATATCTAACCGTGCAATACTCTTGGTTTATGTGAGATACGTATGGAAAGATGACTTGGAAGACTCCTCTATTGCTTAACCTTACCCTCACATACATCGGGATCAGAGATATACAGTGTCGAATGACTGTGTAGTTGGGAAATGCAAACTGAACTGCGCCAACTGCAAAGGAATTACAACTGATGGAGCATCAAATATGACTAGTTGTAAAAAACAGTGGGGTTGTGACTAAGATATCAGAGGCAGCCGGTAATGACATTACTTGGAAACATTGCTTCATCCACCGGGAAGCTGGCTGCCAAAGGTATCCCAGACAGTCTCAGAGGTGTTCTAAATGAGGTGGTGCAAGTTATCAACATAATCAAAGGAAGTGCACTTAACAGTCGGTTGGGTGAAATGTTGGACATGGAAATGAGAGCTGATCATCCACACCTGTTGTATCATACTGAAGTTCGTTGGCTTTCCCGTGGCAGAATTTTAAGAAGGGTTTGTGAATTTGGGAGATTCACATTTTCCCTCTGGAGAAAAAATCTAGCATGGCAGATTTGTTTTGCAATGATGAATGGATCCCGAAGCTTTCACATTTAGCAGACATTTTCTCAAAGCTAAATGAACTTAATCTGAAACCGCAAGGGAAAGAAAACTGTATATTCCGACACAGTGAGGAAGTAGAAACATTAACAAATCAATAATGCTGTGGCTTGGAGTTGATCGCCCTATTTACTAAATGTTTCCAACACTTTTGAAGCATATTGAAGAGAACAACGTCAGTGAAGAAATCTGGAGAAAATTGAATGCTATATACAGCCAAACCTTCATTTTTTGTCGGCGAGTTTTGAACAGTACTTTCCTGAAGAAAAGTTACAAGATATGAGAAAAAAGCTTTGGGTAAAAGACGCTTACGCTTTTGAAAGACCAGAGGCGGTTGTAGGGCTAAACCTAACACCTGATCACGAAAATGAGCTTCTTCATCTCTCAAGTGATACGTCATTAAGGATCGGGCACAAGTCATCATCTCTGTCATCATTTTGGATAAGTGTTTTCAAGGAATATCCACATTTAAGTAAGGAAAGTATCTTGCTTTTGATACCTTTTACAAGTACATACTTGCGTGAAGCTGGTTTCTCAACCCTGACAACGCTAAAAAAAATAGAGAAACAGACTCAATCCTACAAGCGTGAGGCGCTCTCCTCCTGCAAGCCAGACTGGGCCAAGTAACGAGAAGGCGCGCCAGGCACAATGGACAGGTAACTGCATACTATTTTTCTCTGCTTTGTTGCAATTTGCACAGTAGTTCTACATATTTTGTAATATTTTATTAATGAAATCTACATTAGCACACTTTCAACATATTCACTTGTTTTGAATCCACATACGTATGCAGATATATATATATATATATCTTTACAGACGACTGTCAGAAGAGGAGTGACATTCTAAAAAGGCGATATGAATCGCTATTAAGTGAAGCAAAAGCCACATTAAAGATAAAAAGCCAAACAGTAATCCCCAGGTGTACGAGTACACAGCAGATATCACTAGCTCGCTACAAAAGGTTTCGATGGGGCCACTGAGAGCTTGCCTAAGCACTCAGCCCCAAACCCGGACTCTTGGAACTCATGAACGCAAAGCACTTCTAGCATATTCGCTAAATATCCTTTAGAGGAAAAGTCTAGATTCTGGCATCATTCCCAAGAGTATGAAAGTAAGTCACATGTCCCCACTCCACAAAGGTAGAGGCAAAGCAATCTCAAGAAACTATCGACCGATTAACATGACACATTCTTTAAATCTTCGAAAGAGTCCTAAGAGGCAAGTTCACAATCTATGGAAGTGTATGAGCCAGGAAAACGTAGTTTCAGGGCGGGAAGATCTTGCCTCTCTCGCCTGCCTCATCATCAGGACAGGATTCTTAAATCTCTGCAAAAAAAAAAAAAAAAATGCTGACGTGATCTACACAGATTTTGCAAAAGCTTTCGACAAATCTTGTCGTAGTGTTATGATACGTAAAATGCGAAAGATGGGAGTAACCGGAAAAAGTTTGAGGTAAATATACGACTTTTTAACAACTAGATCGCTATACGTGGTTGTGAACCATGCCATCCCCAGTGCCAAGGAAATGTACTATTCCCCCCTTCCTCCTGCTCTTTATTCACAGACCTGACATTGACAATCACGAGCCAGTTTCATAAAATCCTTTGCAGATGATATAGGAATAGGAAGGTTACGTCAATAGAGGATGCCGAAAGGCTTTATATAAAGAGACATAGACGAAAACTTGAACTGGGCGACCAAGAACAACGAGATTTATAATGGAGGTAAATTCCAACTCCTCCGTTCTGGGAAAAAATGAAGATCGTAACATAATATAACAACGGTTGCCTCATACAGAAGTATGGCCGTCTGGGTCTACGGAACCTTCAAGGCAAGGGAAAAAAAAACAAAAACATGATGATATATTCAAAGCGCTAATTCTTTCGCGAACTGAATATTACTGGATCTAACAGCACCCTAAAGGAGGGCGAAATGGCGCAATTAGAACTTTCAAAGATCTTTCACAGCCCAAATCAACGAGGTAAAAGTTACTGTGAACAGCTGAAATCTCTGAGGGCTGTACTCCCAGGAGCGCAGACGGGAGAGGCACAGCACCTCATCATCTGTACCACAAAACTATTAAAGGAAGGAATGGCTCCCAACGACCAACGACCGATCCACCAGCCCGGGTTGTGGGGATGAAGACCTATTAGGACTTCACCAACCTACAACACTGTACAATCACCATCATCCACCTCCCTCCCTCACTGTAGTATCACCATCATCCACCTCCCTTCCTCACTGTACTATCACCATCATCCATCTCCCTCCCTTACTGTAGTATCACCATCATCCATCTTCCCCCCACCCTGTAGCATCACCATCATCCATCTCCCTCCCTTACTGTAGTATCACCATCATCCATCTCCCTACCTTACTGTTGTATCACCATATTCCACCTCCCTCCCTCACTGTAGTATCACCATCATCCATCTTCTCCTTACGCTGTAGCATCACCATCATCCATCTCTCTCCCTTGCCGTAGTATCACCATCATCCACCTCCCTCCCTCACTGTAGTATCACCATCATCCATCTCCCTCCCTTACTGTAGTATTACCGTTATCCATCTCCCTCCCTTACTCTAGTATCACCATCATCCACCTCCCTCCCTCACTGTACTATCACCATCATCCATATTCCTCCCACGCTGTGGCATCACCATCATCTATCTCCCTCCCTCACTGTATTATCACCATCATCCATCTTCCCTCCACGCTGTGGCATCACCATCATCCATCTCCCTCCCTTACTGTAGTATCATCATCCATCTCCCTCCCTCACTGTATTATCACCATCATCCATCTTCCCCACGCTGTAACATCACCATCATCCAACTCCCTCCCTCACTGTAGTATCACCATCATCCATCTTCCCCACGCTGTAATATCACCATCATCCAACTCCCTCCCTCAATGTTGTATCACCATCATCCATCTTCCTACCACGCTGTAGCATCACCATCATCCATCTCCTTCCTTTACTGTAGTATCACCATCATCCATCTTCCCCCACGCTTTAGTATCACCATCATCCATCTCCTTCCCTTACTGTAGTATCACCATCATCCATCTCCCTCCTTTACTGTAGTATCACCATCATCCACCTCCCTCTCTCACTGTAGTATCACCATCATCCACCTTCCTCCCTCACTGTAGCACCACCATCATCCATCGTCCTCCCTCACTGTAGTATCACCATCATCCAACTCCCTCCCTCACTGTAGTATCACCATCATCCATCTTCCTACCACGCTGCAGCATCATCATCATCCATCTCCCTCCTTTACTGTAGTATCACCATCATCCATCTTCCCCCACGCTTTAGTATCACCATCATCCATCTCCCTCCCTTACTGTAGAATCACCATCATCCATCTCCCTCCTTTACTGTAGTATCACCATCATCCACCTCCCTCTCTAACTGTAGTATCACCATCATCCACCTTCCTCCCACACTGTAGCACCACCATCATCCATCTTCCTCCCTCACTGTAGTATCACCATCATCCATCTCCCTCCCTCATTGTAGTATCACCATCATCCATCTTCCCTCCACGCTGTAGCACTACCATCATCTATCTCCCTCCCTCTCTTTAGTATCACCATCATCCATCTCCCTCCCTCACTATAGTATCACCATCATCAATCTCCTTCCCTCACTGTAGTATCACATCATCCATCTTCCACCCACGCTGTAGCATCAACATCATCCATCTCCCTCCCTTACTGTAGTATCACCATCATCCACCTTCCTCCCACACTATAGTAATACCATCACCCATCTTCCTCCCACGCTGTAGTATCACCATCATCCATCTCCCTCCCTCACTGTAGTATCACCATCATCCATCTTCCTCCCACGCTGTAGTATCACCAGCATCCATCTCCATCCCTCATTGTAGTATCACCATCATCCATCTCCCTCCCTCAATGTAGCATCACCATCATCCATCTTCCTCCAACGCTGTAGTATCACCATCATACATCTCCCTCCCTCACTGTAGTATCACCATCATCCATCTTCCTCCCACGCTGTAGTATCACCATCATCCATCTCCCTCCCTCATTGTAGTATCACCATTATCCATCTTCCCCCCACGCTGTGGCATCACCATCATCCATCTACCTCTTTTACTGTATTATCATCATCATCCATCTCCCTCCCTCACTGTAGTATCACCATCATCAATCTCCCTCCCTTACTGTAATTTCACCATCATCCATCTCTCTCCCTCATTGTAGTATCACCATCATCCATCTCCCTCCCTCACTGTAGTATTACCATCATCCATCTTCCCTCAAGCTGTAGCATTACTATCATCCATCTCCCTACCTCACTGTAGTATCACCATCATCCATCGTCCTCCTACGCTGTAGCATCACCATCATCCATCTGCCTCCCTTACTGTAGTATCACCATCATCCATCTTCCCCTCACCCTGTAGCATCACCATCATCCATCTCACCTCCCTTACTGTAGTATCATCATCATCCATCTGCCTCCCTTACTGTCGTATCACCATCATCCACTTCCCTCCCTCACTGTAGTATCACGATCATCCATCTCCCTCCCTTACTGTAGTATTACCGTTATCCATCTCCCTCCCTTACTCTAGTATCACCATCATCCAC
>JAYMFT010231527.1:0-11186 GCA_038088735.1 Panulirus argus
CGGGAAACAGCGATCAAGTATAATAAATAAATAAAATAAAATATATATATATATATATATATATATATATATATATATATATCCCTAGGGATAGGGGAGAAAGAATACTTCCCACTTATTCCCTGTATGTCGTAAAAGGTGACTAAAAGGGGAGGGAGCAGGGGGCTGGAAATCCTTCCCTTGTTTTCACTTTTCTAAACGAAGGAACAGAGAAGGGGGCCAAGTGAGGGTTTTTACTCTAAGGCTCAGTCCTCTGTTCTTAATGCTACCTTGCTAACGTGGGAAATGGCAAATATGTATAAAAAAAAAAATACATATATATATATATATATATATATTGGGTATCCTGAAATGCCTGGGACCAGAAGTGTTTCGGATTTTGGGATATTTACTTATACATATTGAGATATCGTGGGGATGTGAACCAAGTCTAAACACAAAATCCATTTGTTTCATATACACCTTATTATACACGTAGCCTGAAGGTAATTTATACAATATTTCTACAAATTTTGCACAAGAAACAAAGTAAGTTTGTGTAACACTGAACCATTAGAAAGCTAAGGTGTCACAACCTCAGCCACCCATGTAGACAATCTGTGGTTGTTTGTTATCACCTTCATTTCTGACTCTGAATTTATATGCTAATGATAAGCAATTATTTTCTTACACTTATTCACACATAAGTATGTAACGGTAAAAAAATGAGAAATTCCACAAATACAATGAAAAAGAAATGTGTTAGGGTAACTAAGTAGCACAGTAGCATCAGCAGAATACCTGTATCAGCTGTTAAACAATAACAACAAACACCTGCAGGATTTCAGTTTTTGGCTATGGTGCTGTTTTTTTATTAAAAGTTTACAGTATACTGTATTTTTTTTTAATTTGAGATATAAAAACAAATAAGCATTTAATTTAAAATAATTATGGGTAGCTGTAAATGTAATGAAAACTTAGAAAAATTTCAGTGCAATAATGTTGCTGGTCTTGTTACTTGATCTCTACTTACAAAAGAAGATCTATGCAGCAACAAATACTAGAACTACATATGGCCTGAGAAACTTGAGGGGCAGGGTAAGTCACTGTTGACATTATCATGAGAAGGAACATCAGAAGTTGAGGGATCAGGAATTGGGTCCTCTTGGGATGAGGAGGCATTCTGCTGGATGGCTTTTTTAAATGTTTTCTCTAGAGTCATCTGCCTCTGTCTGAGGCTTCATCATTCAAAACTATACTTTTTTTTGTCGGTGAACCAGTAACTAATCCATGCACATAATTTGTTCCCTTTTCCATGTGATTTGCTATACATATGTGGTATACTGGGGTCAACGTGCTGTCATTGGACTGAACCAGGGCATGTGAAACGTCTGGGGTAAACCATGGAAAGGTCTGTGGGGGTCTAGATGTGGATAAGGAGCTGTAGTTTCGGTACATTACACATGACAGCTAGAGACTGATTATGAGCAAATGTGGCCTTTTTCATCTGTTTCCTGGTGCTACCTGGCTGACGAAGGGGGGTGGCGATGTTATTTCTTGTGGGGCAGGGTGGCGTCAGGAATGGATGGAGGCAAGCAAGTATGAATATGTACATGTGTATACGCATGTGTATGTGTATGTATGTATATATGTATATATTGGTATGTATGTATGTATTGTGCATATGTGTGCATGTTTATGTGTGTATATGAGTGGATGGGTCTTTCTTTGTCTGTTTCCTGGCACTACCTCGAGGATGTGGGAAACAGAAATAATAATAAATCAGTCTTAAGCTCTTTTGTGATACTTTATCAAAAGTGTGGGTATCTTACATCAGAAGGTACTTTTGATTCCCAGTTGCCATAAATAACATGGAAAAGTTCAAGTAAAATTTGTCATGAAATACTGTTTGTTGCAGAATCCATGCTGGTGTTCCAATATTATATCACCTAGAAATGTCAGTGTTTTCTTTCATTATTTTTTTATTTGTTTTACATAAAACTGATTTGAGAAAATTTGGACAGTAATTCAAGACACATTACATTCATACCTCTTTGTATATGAGGTGACATTTACCACTTTCCAGCATTTAGATGTTTTACCTTCCATTATTATTTGTTATATAATTTGATATGAAATGGTCATTGCTGCTTCATCTCCTACAAAAATCTTGGGGCTAAGTAGTGGGTTAACAGGGCCAGTCAATATGCTCGGGTTGATTTGATACGAGTACAGTAATCCCTCGACTTAACAGACCCCGATATAACAGATTTGGGATTTAACAGACTGGGCAAATAATAATACGTTAATTAATAACAAGTGAAAAAATTAAAAAGATTGAAAAATCTCAAATGCCACACCATGCGCATTTCATGTCACACTTGTTTTTGGTAGTGTGGAGTATACTCGCTTTGTTTCAGTCTCATTCTGCCTCAAGCTATCATGCAGTTAGGTTGCATACAGATAATTGTGACTTTATTTATTAAATAATTTTGCAGTCCTTACAATTCAAAATGGCATCAAGGGATAGAGGAGGTAAAAGAAAGTGTGTGAACTGTATATTATATATTGTATCAAAAAAATTTTACATTAGATTTAACAGTGTCGGCATTAACGGACACCCTTTCTCCCTATTAGTCGATTAAATCGATGGATTACTGTACTTTAGTGCTTCATAACTCTTAATTTTTGTTGCTTTTTATTTTTTCATGAGACCCTCAATAGATTGTTTTGCAGTTGAGGTATACATGATTCTTCATCAGCATTATATACACATATTCTTCCTTTTTCTTGCTTACATGTTTACCATATCCTGTGTTAGAGAGATAACACCGGGAACAGATGAAGAAAGGGCCTCATTCACTCACATCCATTCTTTAGATGTCACATACAATGCACTGAAACCACAGCCCCCTATCCACAAACAAAGCCTCAAAGACCTTTCTGTGGTTTATCCCGTTTCCTTCATATCCCCTGGTTCAGTCCATTGATGGCACGACAACCCTTGTATACCACATCACACCAACTCACTCAGTCCCAGGTATGCCTTTTACCCATGTTCAGGCCCTGAGCTCTCAAGATCTGTTTCACTTCATCCTTTCATCTCCAATTTTGTTCTCCTTCTCCTTGTCCCATCAACTAATGACCTGTGTATTCTTTGTCACTCATTCTCTCTATATGTCCAAACCATTTCAGCACAACCTCTTCAGGTCTCTCAGCCATACTCTTTTTATTACCACACCTCTCTCTTACTGTTATTTCTTACTCAATCAACCCACGTCACACAACATACTGTCCTCAAACATTTAATTTCCAACACCACCAACTTCCCTACATTCTCATCCATAGCCCATACCTCACATCCATACAACGTTGTTGGAACTACTATACCTAGAAACATACCCATTTTTGCCCTCCCAAATAGTAACCTTTCTTTCCACACATTCCTCAATGCTTCCAAAACCTTCACCTCACCCACCCTATGACTCACCTCTGCTTCCATGGTCTCATTTGCTGCCATGCCCTCTCACAGATAACTAAAATACTTCACTTGCTCCAATTTTTCTGTGTTCAAACTCACATCCCGACTAACCCATCTCCCTGCTCTACTAAACCTGATGATCTTGCTTTCATTCATATCTACTCTCAACTTTCTCATTTCTCACACTCTTTTAGACTCAGACATCAACTTCCTCAGTTTCTTACTCGAATCTGCCACCACTGGTGTATCATCAAGTAATAGCAACTGATATAATTTCCAGGCCCCCTTCACCCCCTGCAGACTGCATACTTGCCTTTCTCTTCAAGAGTTGAAGGATTTATTTAGTATGTGAAAACCATTTCCTTGTTTTTATCAGTTACTTTATTGAATTTGATTAGATATTCTTTTTTATCAGTTACTTATTGAATTTGGTGATTAGAGGTTCTGTTGTATCTTTTACATTTCTTTGTCTTTTGTATTTGAACAATTCATTATGGTTATTTCATAATGTTTGCAGAAATTCTTTTTTTACGTTCATGTTTACTTTGTCTTTTCACCATTTTATATGCTCTTTGTATTTTCACAGGTTGTTGACAATTTTCATTGTTTCAATTAACCTGAATTTCTTATATATTTTTCTTTTGCCGAATTAGTTCTTCCTTTTTCATAGTATCCAAGCCAGTTTAGAGTTTACATTGGCTTTTTTCATACTTCTTGAAATGTTTTTACTCAGTAAAAAACAGCTTTTCTTTAGAAATACTCTACATTTCATAGTGTTAATTTCAAGGAGGCTTTTCCAGTTAGTATTGCTAATTTTGTCTTATTTTCTTAAAGTTTGCTTTTCTGTATCTGGGATGAAGATTGTTTCCACTTAACAAAGCCTTGCCTGCTTCACAGACAAGTGTGAAGAAATAAGTAATTTCTCAAGAGTGACTGTGAAGGGAAAAAGAGAGCGCCAGAAAAAAAAAAAAGGTAATGTCAGAGTAAGGAACAGCACCCCTACTTCTAGCTTTAGGAGAATGGAATGAACTTAAGAAGTGTAACACCCAACCCTTCTAGCTCAAAGAGGTTGAAATGAACTATTAGCATGTACCATAGGCTGAAGGTTCTGTATACATTAGCGTAACACCCAACCCTTCTTGCTTAAAGAGGTTGGAATGAACTATTGGCATGTGCCTTAGGCTGAAGGTTCTGTACACGGATTTAGATGACTTGGCAGGAAATGCAAAGGAGCTGGAGTATAAGAGGTAGCATCCTGACGTTATTAGAATGGTGGAGACAAAACCCAGGTGAGAGCTAAAGTCTAACCTGATTTGCCAAAAGGGGTACATGATCAGGAGGGTCAGAGAAGATACCGTAAAGTAAGAGGGGTTGGGTGGGATTTGGCCATTTTGATAACGGATGCTGTAGATGACACCTTCAAGTAACACGCAATGGGAAAATTATTGTGGGTGGGAAGTGTATAATTGTGTTATTAGTTTAAAACCCTTCAAGCGACTGCACCTACCCATGGCAGGTTTTTTTTGTTAACAAGAAAAGAACAACCAGGATGGTGAAATACGCTGTGTGATACCCTGCCCTTGGAGACAGTGAACTGTTGATAATTGGGAAGTTTAGGTATAGGGAAAAAGATTGGAAAGCAGATTCCCATGGACATGGTATGTCATGGAAGCACAGATTCCTTGAAGGTGTACAGAACTTCCTGTATTAGCTTGTCATGGAGCATACAAGAACTAAGAGGGATGATACACCATCTTGACCTTGTCTTTACACATTCTATAGTAGTACAGAAATGGAACATACAAAATATGATGCTCCTCTTAGAAAAGGTGATCCTGTAGAGCTTAATTCTGATTAAGTGTTTAAGGACATGAGGGGGATCAGAAAGGGCACAGGACCCTAAGAGGAAATACAGTGGAGGCAGGTACATGGTGCTAACCAAATTCTTTATGGGTATAGATTGGGAGAGGTTGTTTTAAAATGAGTACTATAAAAGGGTCTGTGAAAACAAGAGTGATGGGATCAGAACATATGTACCTTTGGAGGCCAATAAAGGATGAGCATGAAAATGAATACAGACATGGTTCAACAGGAAATACCTTTAGGGGAAAAAGCTTGGGGATGTATTATGAAGGATATATAAATGACAATACAGCTGGTCATCATATGAAAGATACAGGAGAGCAAGGAATAAGCAATAGAAGGTAAGGGGGAAGGAGGAGAGATTTTGAAATGATCACTGTAGGCAAGGCAAGAAGGTCCAAAACTTTTCCATTTGTTCACCAGGAGCAGATTCTCACTTGAAGAGTGCTAATAAGGCTTAAGAATTTAAAGGAAAAAAATTCTTGAGGAGGAGGAAATATGGGAGGATATGAATGATAAACTGAAGTGCTTTCATAGTGAGAACTATACTGCACCAACATTAGCAAGGTGGAAGTGGGAAGAAATCTTAGAAGATACAGAAATGGATAGAAGATGGCAAAAGTAGTGCCTATATTTAAGAAAGGTGATCAGGAATTCGTTTTGAACTACAGGCCAATCTCACTAACAAGCATAGTTTATAAAACACTAGAAAAGATAATTAAATCAGAAAGTTTATGTATGGCTAAAAGTAAAGGAGGAATTACCAGACTGGGAGGCAACACAGTTTCAAGGAAAGATCATGCACTGTGAATCTTTTAGACTTCTGTAACAGAGTGAGTTCTCTCTACGATCAAGGAGATGGTTGGATATACTGCGAGTTCACTGATTGCCAAAAAGCTTCTGACACAGTACCTTATCAGAAATACCTCATCAGAAATTGATTAAGAACTAGAGCTATGGGTAGGAATGAGGGGCAGATTTCTTTACTGGATGAAAGATTACTTTTGTGGAAGAGGTGTGAACAAAGGATGCAGGTTAGAGGCACATTTTTTAATTTAGCTGGGATCACAGTTGCCATGCTGCAGGGCTCAGTCTTGGGCCCACTGCTTTTACTGGAGTGTGCAAATGACTTGCCTTGATTTCTTCCTAAACAGTTTTGTGGATAATGCAAAAGTCATTAGAGAAATAAGGAATGATAAATATTACATCAGCTTACATGGGTACCTGGACCAAGTCCAAGGCTGGTTAGATAAATTGATGATGAGATTTAGTCCAGGTAAGAGCAAGGTGATGAGAATGGGACAAAGTGAAAAGGCTTCAGTGCAATTATAACCTAGTGGGAAATAACTCATAGGAATGTGCATTTGAGTCCTATAGGTCGATATTATGCCTAATTTGTTGCCAATGCTCCACATCAGGAGATCTGTGAGAAGCTAACTGTCTGCTTGCAAATATTAAATTTGCATTTAAGTATATACATAGGGAAATTTTGGTAAGGTACTCACAACATATTTGTCTGGTCACTACACTTATTCTATCCATATATCTATCTATCTTTATCTCTGACACCTGTTCCAATTGGAACCCCTCAGAGGGGTGGCCATGGTAACAGAGTCTCCATAACTAAAGAACTCCAGTGCTGCTTCTTAACCTTTAGTGCCTCACCCCTAACAGGCCACTGGCAGAGAGCAAATCTAGCACTGTGTTTGCAGAGACTCCTACCTAATGTTCCAAATGAATACTTCTACTTAATGCTCCAGCCTAAATGTTGCTATATACTACTTCTGTCTACTGCTTCTGCCATTTTGCCGACAGGCTGGGCTAATGCATAGTGCTCACCACAGGAAAATCTAGAGTTATGAAGAGTGAGCTGCATGAGTTAAGTGTTACATATGACAGGGAGAGATTGTATGTTTGTGGACAGAATGCCAGAGGTCCACATGTTAGTGAGGCATAAAGGAGCACAGTGATCTGATTGAGATCTAAAGAAGAGCAACCAAGACAGTATCCTAATTAAGAGAACTGAGGGACAGTGAAAAGTCAAGGCTTATATACTGCTGTCTACCATGAAGTTGAGAAGAGAGAAGAATGATCTGATAAGAGCCTTTACATTCCAAAATCAACTGGATGAAGTTGTCAGCAAACAGTTCATCATGAAGTGCATTAACAGAGTTATCACAGCACCAGCATCAGAGTCTGGTAAAGAAGGATGTAAAAGAACTACTGGTATATGGTAAGTGTGATAGATAGTTGGATTGGTTTGATTAAGATGGTGACTACCAGCAGCTTACAAAGATTGAAAAGTGTTCTTGCTGGTTTAGAAAGTAATTGGTAATTACATATAGGTAATTACACACAAATACACTCAGGGTGAAAAAGTAAGGAATGCTACAAAAGATGTGAAGAGAATTGGTACAGTTGCAGATGGACTAGTGATAAGTTGTAAAGAACAGGAATTCAAGAATCATATGGAAAATGAACCTGATATTATTGGAGTTTAAAGATAAAATTTACTAGAGAGATAAGATCTTGTCTGTTCTGTCCTCAAGTATATGGTACAAGAATGGAAAGAGGAAAATTGGCCAAAAGTTTCAAGAAACAGAGACACACATGGAAGAGTAAATTGGAGAGAAGTGCATAGTTTTGGACACAAAATATCATCCTGCTACGAATTTCAGTAAACCTGAACAATGACAGCAATGAAGGAACAACTAGGATGATATATTAAGTAGTAAAACACACTTCTCAGAAGGTAATAATAATGGAGGATTTCTGTTCCAAGAGAGAAACGTGGGGACTTTGGAATCACAAGATGGGGAGTCAAGGAAATGGAATTTCTTAAAAGTGTGTACACAACCATTTCTAAATTCACGTGTTGTGCCTATCTTCACCTTTTTCTCTAAAACTTCCTCAACTTCTTGTCCTAATTAAAATATTTTACATGCACACCCCCTTGTAAAACCACCTTGATTTTGACCAAGACAGGATTTACTTTTTCTTTTAGCATAATCAGACAATCCTACCAGATATCATGTCAGCTTTACTAAGAAGACATTCTTACAGATATATGTACTCCCTTTCCCTTTATACAACAGGATAATCAGTGCTTTCATGCAAGCAAACACAAATTTTTTACTATACTACCATAGACACTTTCCAAATCTGTTCTACAGCTTTACGTACTTTCTTCACTGTCTCATTCACCACCCCACACATACACCTACTTTTATTTTTTTCAGGATCACATTACTCTTCTTACCTCCTTCTCCTCTGTAATGCCTTCATCTCCTCTCCTCCTGTCCACACTATCCTGACCTGTATTCTTATTGAATAGATATCATCATCCCAATCACTTTATGTAACCTATACAAACTTCATTCCTTCACAGTCACTCTATTTACATACTTCCAAAATTACATGTTGCTCTCCCTTTATTTTTCATTCATATCTAAGACTGTTATTTGTTACTGTATTTTCAGTAACTTTATTTTCTTGCATGCTTTATATTCTGCACACTTTGCTATCTGCTCATTACTCATGAAGGTTCACCTTCTCCTTCCATACACTTTTTTACTTCTCAATTAACTTCCATGATTTTTCATTCCAGCATGCTTTTCCTCTTTCCACAACCTATATGGATAGTGAATATACCTGCATGCTAAACCTATATTAATGCACTCTCCAAGCATCACCTCTTCCCTTTGTATCTTTTTTTTTTTACATGCTAAACCTTTCTTACTTAGCAAGGTAATACAGGAATAAATGAGGAAATGGCCAAATTCCCCCAGATTCACACCTTAGCTGTCATGTATAATGCAGCAAAACCAGATATCCCTATCATACAACCAGGCACCACACACCTTTTCATGGTTTCCCCAATTACTTCATATGTCCCGGTTCAACCCATTGAAAGCACACATTCACATGTATATAACATCTCTCCAGTTTGCTCTGTCCCTTTTGCATACATTACAAACTCCTGCATGTTCAGGCCTCAAACCTTCAGAGCATCTTCCACTTCCTTGGTTTCACACTTTTCTTTGTTTCCATCACTCCTGACATATTTTCTTGCAGTCAACCCATCTCTATTTGTCCACTTCAGCACACCCTTTTCAGCTTTCTCATTCAAACTCCTCCTATCACCAAACCTCTCTCTTACATTACCAACTTCTAGTCAACCAAAATCCTCCATAGACCAAATATTGGCCTTAGTCATTTCAACACATCTACCCTCATTTTTACTTTTCTGTCTAAGGCTCACAACTCACACCTATTCAGCACTGAAGCATCTCCTATACCAACAAACATATCCATGTTTTCCCTTCAAAATACTGTCCTCTCTTTCCATACATTCCTCAATGCCCTCAGGACCTTTGCTCCACCACCCACCCTGTGGTTCACTTCAGCTCCCATGGTGCCATTCACTACCATATCCACTCCTAGATATCTAAAACACTCCACTTCCTCCAAGTTCTTTTCACTCAAACTCACACCCCAAAGGACTTGTCCCTATTCATTGGTAAATCTAATATCCTTGCCTTTATTCACATTTACTCTCTTCTTTCACACACTCTCCTAAGTTCATATATTTTATCATCTCATTTATCTCACAAAAGCTCAATTTTCCAATTTCATTTCTCAACATCTCAGCCTTTATTCTCCCTGCATTTTCATTCATATTTCTAGTTCCAGACTATTCCAAATAAAAGGATAAACTACATATTACTATCATTTGATATTGCAAGTCCCCACCTGACCCTTTTGCACTTACCTGCATATAACTGTCATTGGATACTACAAGCCTCCACCTGGTCCTCTCATACTCACCTACATATTGCTATCATTGGATTTTACAAGCCCCCACCTTACCCCCTCAATCTTATCTATATATTACTGTCAATGAATATCACAAACCCCCACTAGACCCTCTCATAGTGACCTAAACATTACTATCATTGGATATGATAACTCTCCCAACCAGACACTCTCCTACTGACCTACATATTGCTGACCTTTGACATGACAAGCCCCCACCTGACCCCCTCAAACTGACATACATATTGCTGTCCTTTGATATGACAAGCCCCCACCTGACTTGTATATTGCTGTCATTTGATATTACAAACCCCTGCCTCCTAATCTTCTTATACATTACACATGCTACTGTCCCACCAGTTTTATCTTGCCAGGAAAATTTCAGCCATCCTGTTTTTTAACATGTCTTCACTATAACTGTGCATGCTTGTACCAATGGGCATTCCTGCATTGAAAATATGCATCTGCAACACAACTATAGTTTACATGTTCAGATTTCAGGTGTTGAAAAACAAATTTAAGGTCATTTATATATTCAACTACAGACATACAATGATTGCACTTGCTAATTACATAAATCCATACCACAATGCCTAAATATGATTTAATATCAACATCATTTAAATTGTAAATGGATAATGAAAATAACAAAATCCAAGCTCTGACTTCAACCAAACACATGATTTTGCACAATACTGTCTAAATTTCAACTTTCTGAATAACTTTAAAATTTTGATATAAGTAGACATTTGCTAAAGGACAGGTATTCATCATATAAAAATACAAAAGTATGAAAATATGCAATGGCGTGTGATTTTAGAATTATTTTCCTTACAGGACAAAAACCCTACATACTATACTATAATGTTCTTATTATGCAGTGATACAATGTAATGGGTAAGTTACATAATGAAAAGAAAGGGGAAGAATATATATATATATATTTCCCCGGGGGGCGGGGTGGCATCAGTAGTGGATGGGGGCGAGCAAGTCCAAATATGTACATGTGTGTATATGTATGTGTATGTATGTATATATGTATAGGTTG
>JAYMFT010231538.1:0-11186 GCA_038088735.1 Panulirus argus
GCCCGTTGACCATCTCTTCTACTCACATATGTATACTTGTGAATATCTCTCTTTTTAAACCAGGTATTCCCAATCACGTCTTTTTTTCAGCACACAAATCCACTAGCTCTTCACCATTTCCATTCACAACATTGAATACCCCATGTTCACCAATCATACCCTCAACTGCCACATTACTCACCTTCGCATTTAAATCACCCATTAGTAATACCCGATCTCGTACACACTCCTCAGCTGCTTCCAGAACACTTGCTTCTCAAGATCTTTCTTCTCATGACCAGGTGCATAAGCACTAATGATCACTCATCTCTCACCATGCACTTTTAGTTTTACCCACATCAATCTGGAATTTACTTCCTTACACTCTATCACACACTCCTACAATTCCTGCTTCAAGAGTAATGCTACTCCTTCCTTAGCTACTGTCCTCTCACCAACACCTGACTTCATTCCCAAGACGTTCCAAACCATTCTTCCCCTTTTCCCTTGAGCTTTGTTTCACTCAGAACCAGAATATCCAGGTTTCTTTTCTCAAACATACTGCCTATTTCTCCTTTCTTCTCATCTTGGTTACATCCACACACATTCAGACGTCCCAATCTGAGCCCTTTTAGAAATCTGGTCTGCCCCTTCTCCTTGTCCCTTTCATTTCTGACACATATATCCTCTGTCAATTTCTCCTCACTCATTCTCTCCTTATGTCCAAACCATTTCAGGACACCCTCCGCAGCTCTTAACCATACTCTTCTTATTACCCCACCTCTCTCTTACTTAATCAATCGAACCATCTCATACCACATATTAACCTCAAAAAATTCATTTCCAACACATCAACCTTCCTCTGCACATCCTCATCTACAACCTATACCTCACATACATAAAACAATGTTGGGACTATTATACCTTTAAACATATCCATTTTTGCTCTCACAAGTAACGACCTCTCCTTCTTAACATTTCTCAATGCTCGTAGAACCTTCACCCCCTTAGCCATCTGTTGGCTCACTCTATTTCATTGGTTCCATTCACTACCATGACTACTTACAGGTATTCAAAACACTCCACTCTCTCTAAATTTTCTCCATTCAAACTTACACCCCAACTAACCTGTCCCTCTACACTGTTAAACCCAACAACTTTGCTTTTATTCACATTTACTCTCAACCTCCTCCTCTCACACACTCTGAGAAACTCAAACACCAACTTAAGCAGTTTCTCACTTGACTCTGCAACCAGTGCTATGCCATCAGCAAACAACAACCGACTCACTTTCCAGGCTTCCTGACTCCCTACACACTACATATCCACCTCTCTGTCCAAGATCCTACGTATTTCTCACACTCATTCTTCAAAACAAACACCTGATCCACACATCCTCTACCACTCCTGAAACCACATTATTCCTCCCTAATCTGATGCTCTGTACTTGGCTTCACCCTCTCATTCACCACTCTCCCGTACTATTTGCTAGGTACACTCAACAGACTCAAATGTATGGAGTTTGATCACTCACTTTTGCTGCCCTTGTCTTTATAAAAATGGCACTATGCATGCATTCTGTCATTCCTCTCACTCTTCACCATGATCCATACAAATACTGGAAATCCTAAACAATCAACAACTCAGTCACCCACTTTCTTCAGGAATTCAACTGCAATAACATCCACTCCAGCTGCCTTGCCGCATTTTCCTTAGGCTAAGCTTTCAACATCTCGGCTCTCTTCACCAACACACTTTCCACTCTCTCTTTACCAACACACTTTCCACTTCTCCTCTCTTCACCAACATACTTTCCAGTTCTTCTTTCTTCTCTAACACACTCTCTATGACTCACTTAGCATACTTCTTCGACCCAAACACCTTACATCTGCCACCGTCATCAAATGTGTTCAACAATCCTTCGAAATATTCACTCCATCTTTATATCCTTTTCACCTTATCACATCCTATTACCACTTCGTAATCTGCCTCTTTTCATCCCCTGCACCTTCCTCTTGACCTCTTGCTGCTTTCTCCAGTACATCCCCTAAACATGTGCACTACTACTCTGTAATTACCACCTATACACCTCTCTTTTTTCTGTAATTACCACCCATACACCTCTTTTTTCTGTCACTTGCAACTTTCCTTTATTATCCCACCACTTACTGCCGTTTGTCACCTGCCCACCTCCCACCTTCTGCATGCCATACACTTCTCTCACGCATGTCACCTTCGTTTACTATCGCCTTTTGCCATTCTACACTCAACCTCCGCTGGTATTTCTTCACACACGTATGTTTTCACGCTCAGTTACTTTTAGCAAACTCTTCTCACTCACATCTTTTCCTCTTTTCAGAAAACTTATGACGGATCTTCATTCTTGCCTTTAACAGGTAATGAACAAACCTCCCACCAGCTGACCCTCTGAGTACAATGACATCCAAGAGTCTGTTTTGCCTATCGATGAAGTATATATAATACAATAATATCCTCTGCCCATCATTCCTACCTACCCCCTATTTTTATGTATATCCTTTTTAAGCCAGGAATTCCCAATCACCAATCCCTGTTATTTTTTTTCTTTTTTAGCAGAGGACTCCACAAGTTGTTCACCACTTGTATTCATCTTCAACTGCCACATTACTCACAATTGCATTTAAAAACCC
Source organism: Panulirus argus (assembly GCA_038088735.1). Classification (NCBI taxonomy): domain Eukaryota; kingdom Metazoa; phylum Arthropoda; class Malacostraca; order Decapoda; family Palinuridae; genus Panulirus; species Panulirus argus. The sequence continues at coordinate 2,649 of JAYMFT010231538.1, forward strand.
ATCACTAGTGCGCAGTCTCTTGAACCAAAACTGCTGACACACTCACTCAGCTCTTCCCAAAACACTTTCTTCTTGCTAAGTGCCTAAGTACCCATATCGCGTGATACACTTACATTTTATATCCACATCAGTCTGGAGCTCATTTCCTTACATTTTTTCACACATTCCTGCAACTCCTGCTTCAGCAAAAGTGCTCTCCCTTCCTTAGCTCTTTCCTTGCAACAATCCCTGACTACTGCTGGGACATTTCTAAGCCATTCTTCCCCTCTCATCCTTGATCGTCATTTCCCTCAGAGCCAGAAGGTTCGGGTTCTTTTCCTCAAACATACTACCTACCTCTCCTTTCTTCCCATCTTGGTAACATCCAATCACAGTCAGACATCCCAGCCTGAGCCTTAGAGGAGGATGAGCACTCGTCGCTTGGCTTCTTCTTCGGTTCAATCTTCAAGAAACTAACTTGCATGAAGGGGAGTAATTCCAGCCCCCCAGCTCCCGCCCTAATACTCGCCTTTCAGGACACACAAGGAATATGGGAGTAGAATTCTTTCTCCCCGACCCTAAGAAGAGTCATTACTCACCTGGTGGCCATTGATATGCCAGGTGAGTGTGGTGGGCGGGTAGGAGAAGGGCGACGAACAGTTGAGGAGGAGGAGGTGACCCACGCGGTAGGGACCCCGCGCACCCGTGATCCGAGGCCCGTGCGATGGCTCAGCTGTCGGAAGGAAAAACAGATCAACACTAAAAGTTTAAAAGCTGTAAAACACCTCTGGTAGGCAGGAGGTTGTACTGTTGCTGCTGATGATGGTGACTGTGAAGTTACTGCTGAACCTGACACTGCTGAAAAACTGGTAGGACACTTTAGTATAGAACTGAGACTATGTTACAGATATATTCGAGGTTTATGCGATAGTCATTAACCTTTCGTTATACTGTGCATTTCGGCTACTTCATCCTTTATTTCTTAGATTCCCTTTCAAAAGACTGAAAAATTGTAACATGGGACGATTAACAACCCACTCAGACTATATTTTGTGTTCTGTTCGGCTATATTCATTTTCTTTAAGTAAACTTCGGTTGCCTTACCCACTGCGCTATAAATTTTGGGGAAAGAAGGAAAATGTAGTTGTAATGAAAGCACTTAAGTCCCTCTAAATGGGGTTGTTCCCTCAAAATGTCAATTGGCAATTTTCCTCCGTTTGATTCACCTATTTCATCAGGTCAAATCGATGCAGTTCTAACACTGACGAGTGGGGTCCACTTTGTAATATAGCCAATGTAGCCCATATAACAATATAACGTGTGGTTCACTTAATAATGTGGCCCACCTAGTAGTATAGTTAGTGTAGCCTATCCAGTGTTATAACCGCTGTGACCCACCCAACAATATAACCAGTGTTGCAAATCCAGTAGTATAACCAGGGCGGCCCATCTCGTAGTACAACCAGTGTGGCCCATCTCGTAGTAAAACCAGTGTGGCCCAACCAATGGTATTACCTGTGTAGTTCACCCAGTAATTAAACTGGGGCAAAAGAGTGAAACTTGACAGCCACTGAAGTGCTAACCCACCTGCGGCCGTCACTAACCCTTTCGAACCGAGGCGGGGGTTACCAGAACCACCAAGCTGGTGGCTGCCTACCAGAGAGAGAGAGAGAGAGAGAGAGAGAGAGAGAGAGAGATTTGCTATCTTCATCTTGTCTTTCATATCCGTCCTTGTCTTGATCCATCCTCCTATGTCTGGGTTCCGTAATCCGGCCGGGAGCCACCACACGACCCTCCTCCGGGGATCGAGTTCGACTAGCGAACGACTGGTTGAGACCAACTGCCGCCGTGCTCTGACCCTACCTCTGGAACAGCACATCCTCCACTAAGGCCCTGACCGACCCTCGAGAGGCCATGACTCTGCCAAGGCTCTGACCCACCCTAGAGCCGCAGTCTTCCTTAAGGGTAAAATCCTCACCTCATTGGCATATGACACTCCGTTAGGCCATGCCGTATGTCATCCACAGTATTACTGTAACAACGTCATTTAATGGTCAATCAAGTGTGTAATGTATAAAAAAAACCATACAATTTATTCTGTAAACATCCCTTTATATCTGCCATCATGCTAATCCAAAGTGTGAAATATTTAACTTTCACTTATCTCATGATTACTTAACTAGTAACACTCATGACCTCCCAGTTCTGCAATATCTTAATACGTCAACTGTGCGCCTCCAGCCAAATGGCTGCCTAATTCAATTCAACTGTTCTTTATTCATTTATATACGTGGCATGATGGGGATTGTCAGGTCGTTCCCTGGGTACATGGCGGGCTATTGCTAGCTATGGTTCTCCGTATCTGGAAAACTGAACACCAAGGCTCGATCTCTGGCGCTATTCCAGTTACCTGTGTCCTGCATTACCTACACTGTTCAACCAAGCAAGAAGTGCAATGAAAAATCCCGAAAAGTTATGATGGAAGTGTCGTCACAACACCACAGTTTAAATACTATACCACCTGAAGTCGTGACGGGCCACAAAGTCCTGCGTTAGGGTTGGAATTTCGATCCTCACACTGCCACTATATGTATCACTTGTAGATTCTGTCTTCATTATCATTTCCCTTTGACGTTCCTGTCCGCGTGGGATTTTAAGGCTGCCACCAGTCGAAGCTCAGTCTCTCAAACGTAGATATAACGTGGTTATATCCAAACACACAACTAAGCGACTCGCATCATCCTTCCACAGTGGAAGTAAAGACCACATGCGTAGTGCGTACCGACACATGGTACACTGCGGAAGGGTAATTCCCACAAATATTGCATAACGTCAAAAGAACAGAAAAATTTTTTACTTCGGTCGCAAGGCGGTAGGCGACGCCACCAGTGAATGCTACGTCTATAATAAGGTTTCCGTTTTTTTCCGATACGGGGTGCCGTTCTGATGACCCCCAAAGAAACTCATGGGTATATAACTTGTGCAAAAGTAAATCCAGCGATTACCAAAAGATGCATCCCGTTAAGGATGTCATATAACACTTCTGATTCACGATACAATGTATGGAAACATATAATAAGGAAGAGCACAGGCCAAGAGTGAGACAACATTCACTGGCAACAAGCTAAATAAAGAGTTACATGGAACATATTTTCGTAAGAGTCCGGACTCAGGAATATTGATCGATACAAATGCATAATAATTAGATTCTCATGTCTCTCACAAGTGTTGTCCACCAATTCACTGTATTCCTTACTGTGTTGTATCCAATACACAACTGCATGTTTAGCTTCCTGGATGCATGCTTAAATTTTTCTTGGATGTTCATCTATATTTTCCTCCATATGTGTCCATGTCTTATCTATGTCGCTCTTGAGCACAGCGTGGTAAATGCCTTAGGTACAATTGTGTACGGGAACAAAATTAACTGGAAATATGTACTCTGTACTGCAAGCAGTTTTGTGTGATTACAGTAATTACTGTACAAAGAATAATATCTTCTATTCTTATGTTAAAGATCCGGATTATTTTTTTATTTCACCTTCACACATGAGAGGTCACAAGTTATATAACAATGGAGAAGAGTGAGTAAGCCAAGAAACATAAAAGCGGAAAAAAAATGTTATGAATATCGCTCACATATGGAAATGGCAAATCAATTGCATTTACCATATAGCAAACTATTGCCGTTCACATATATCTAAGAAAATTTTTAACCTAGGTAAAATAATTATAAATCTCAATTCCCAAGTCTAAGAAACACGAGGGATATTGCAGTCATACTTATAAAAATAATCGTTTTCATTGGTGAGGAAAAAAGTCCATATTTTCTATGATGATTTTCACTGTGTTAAGCACAAAAATTGCACGAATAAAACTCTGTTCGCTTCATCACTCTATCTTCCTTAAGTAGCTTACACGCCAGCTACTCTGCATGCGATACAACTACATATTACATGAAAATCAACGTGAAATATTACAATAAGCCGTGTTTAACTAGAAAAATACGCCTATATGCCTATCACACCAGAGATGGATATCTAATATAATTGTAATGACTTATTCGGAACCATAATAAAAGTGTCCCACACAATAACGAGATGATACTGACTCGATAACATAACCAAATGTGGTCATCCCAGTTATAAAGAAAAGCACCATCTCCTAATTGCTTAATTAGGCCTGTGAGTGTACTATATAGTTTTACCCAAGCACAAATTGCTGCCCATTATCCACCAAATAATAATAATGATAATAATGATAATAATGATAATAATAATAATAATAATAATAATAATGATAATAATAATAATAATAATAATTCTATACTATACTTTCCTACTTTAGCGAGGTAGCGCCAGGAAAAAACGAGAAAGGGCTGCATTTGTAAACAGACCACTTGCTAGGCTCCACAAACCTTTCCATACGCCCTATTTCAGCCTACTGACAGCACGTCGCCCCCAATGCCCCACGCCAATCCATTTCATTCTATCCATTTATAATAATAATAATAATAATGATAATGATAATAATAATAATAATAATAATAATAATGATGAATAATATGTATCATTAGTGGAGGGAACAAGGAGACCGTTAAGACCAATAATAGGTGGATGGACGGAGTGAAAAAGATTCTGAGCAATCGAAGCCTTAACATAACGGAGGGTGAAAGGCGTACACGGGATAGAGCGAAATGGAAAGATGTAATGTACAGGGGTCGATGTGCTGTCAGTGGAAGCATGTAGAGCGTCTGGTGCAAAACATGGAAAGGTCTGTGGGGCCAGGCTGTGGATAGGGAGCTGTAGTTTTGGTACATTACACATGACAGCTAGAGACTGAGTGTGAGCGAATGTGGCCTTTTCTTGTCTGTTCTTGGCGCCAACTCGCCAACGCGGGAAACGGCGATCAATTATAGAGGGGGAAACAATATAATAATAATAATAATAATAATAATGATAATAATAATAATAATAATAATAATAATAATAAGGATTATAACAATAATTATAAAAACTGTGTGGATTGTGCCAACCTGAATACATCGACCGGGAGCTGAGATACCTGAGGGTTGGTAGCCATGATAGTTGACGACATCTGTTCTACCACTTCATATACACCGCCTCCCCTTCCCCCAGCCCCGGCTCCCCCCAACCAGCCCCAACCACCCATCCCACCCCCGCCCATAGGTCCTTGTTGATCTCGTTTTCTTTTTCTATTCACGGAAGCAGCGACCCCTGTGCCAGCAATGGCATACCAGAGCTCACCCTCCCCCCTAAAAAATATGACATACATACCCAGAGAACGGGCTGTCATTGACAAGAGATTGTGCCAGGCTTGAACCGGGCGAATCGTCACTCACACACACACACACACACACACATACAAGAACCAGGCTATCCAAGCATCCTCATCCAAGGAACAGCTGTTCTTCTTATGGACAACAAATTTCAAAGGAAAAGTAACTTGCCTGAAGACTTTGCTTTTTCGAGTTCACTCACGGTAATGATGGCACCATGTCCTTAAGACCGCCATCCTCTCCTATTAGAACAAAATCAACAGATCTTCCTTCTACAGCGTTTGGGATATTGAAAGCACGAGTCAGTCCAGCAAGCAAAACTCAATCACCATTACCGGAGTCATACTTCTACAGCAACTAAAGATTCTGGAAAAACCTTTGTCGCTATGGCATCCACAAGTATCGCCCTAACAACTTCGTCTTCAGTCTGACACAACGGGTCAATGAAGCTGAAAAAGACCACACCATTTTCCTGCGCTTGCCTGTTGGAGATAATGAGAGACAAGAGGTCACCTCATCTTTCTGCTGGGTGACGATCTCTCACCAACAGCGACTCTGCACCATTTAACACAGTCACTTGACACGGCCTTCATGATGCATGATTCACATGGCGAGCCACGGGCATCATCCTGACCACATACATCAGTAATGCGACGCTCTGTTACCTGAACTATGGCAGTGTGTGTGACTCCATACGATTTTCTTTGAGGAGAGGTGAAAATTCAACGACCTTCGACACACCCGTTTCCCGGCACAAGACTGTAGCGAAGGACAGGTGAATACAATCGTAATATATCTCTTGCATCCATGGATTTTCAGACACCAAAATGTTCGGCAATGCTGAAGAAAATCTCCCCCTTTGCTTATCAAGGCTACATCATGGCCATAGACTACCTCCTGACATCCGCAGACTTCAGAATGTCAACTTGCCGTGCGAGCCGACATTATAAACCTTCCCCGTTAGCTTATTAAGCCCGAGATTGTTGGCCACCGTAGCTACTCGCGGCGCCCCCTGGAGAGGTATAAATCCCTCAGCTGTCTGGCAGCCCCCCACCACCTGGCCTCCCTCTATATATAACCATAATATAATCTTTTAAATCCCAGCGTTCCACAGTTCAAGTTTAGCTGTGTTTCCTCCCGGCAGGCGGGTGGCGGCGGGTGGCGCGCGTCTGTTGCTGCCCCAGTCTTATACCGAAGACAATATCGATATTCGTCGAATACCAGCATCATCTTATACTGAAGAGAATATCCATTTACATATAATGCCGCCATCACCTTCCACTGCTACACACAACCTCACCGTCACACGCGTCACACCCGTTACTTACACATGACAACCACTGTCACATATACTGTCACACAACATCCAGCGTCACACTCCACTCGCACTGTCACACACAACACCAACTATCGCACACACAACAATCTCGAACAGCCACAACATTTCCTGTCGCACTTAACAACAGACACCAACACACATTACGCACGCATTCGCTATCACACACACACACCTCACACCACATATCTAACACCAATGCACCCAAGGAAATAAATCAAACCAGAAATACATATGATAATACATCAAGTAGAATATAATTCGTAAAAATCAGAGAACTGTCATAATGAGAACAACACAAGTAATGTAAAAGACGAGAAATAAAATAGTCAGAAATTTAAGAAGGGTAAAACAAGGAAGTGGGTAAAAATGACTGGAAAACAAGCAATAATAAATGGAAACACATGGAAGTCACAACATGAATTAAAATACGAAACAAAAGAATTGAAAAAAGAAACACAGAAAACGATAAGATGACGTCAACAAAAAACGGGAACGATTGACGTCAACAACTAAAAGAATTATAAATTATCTTTCAGTAATTACCTTTTAAAAGACAAATGGGAAAACACTGCTTTGCAAGTCGAGGTAACCTCATTACCAACATCAGAAGGCGAAAGCTGCCTTTTTCTGGTCTTCATATTCGATGAAGATTGAGTTCCTATGTAATTTATGTTATTTTTGAGAAACCTTAATTGGAAAAGTGGAAAGTAGATGTTTGCCCTCACATACACACTGACACACCAAAACACACACACACACACACACACACACACACACATGCATGCAAATGCACACTAAATATACAAATGTACACATACTTACTTATATGTGAATAAATACACACATATACAACACAGACGGTCACACACACATTCAAAACATCACACATACACACACACAGTTCAAGAGACTGGGGCTTCCCATTCTGTAATCACCTATATACACATACACTCATACATAGTTACATGCACACATGCAACCTGACAATTACATATAAATATACATAAAATATTGACACAATACAATGAAAAGCCCACACACGTCTATACATACATACATACATACATACACACAACAGGAAGTCCACATTAAAGTCAGTGCACATGAATGCACATGGGTTTTCAAACAAGGGTGATAAAGATTGGATGAGAGACAGCAAAAAGATGAACAACCAAGAAGAAATAATTAACGAATAATAGTGAGGGAATATTCAACTAAGCTATTGGAGGAGACAGCAAGATATAAAGTCAGTCAAGGATGTGAATAATTTCTCGTATTTCCCGATGACGTGACGAATGGGAGGTACAGACAGACTACGTCAGAGCTGGACCCAGACATGGGTATGAAGGAACATAGAGGTCCAAGTTTCTGCAACGTGTACCACAGATCTTTCTCCACGGTACACCACAAGAACGGTACCGTACCTATAATGGAAGAGACAAGAGCTGGGGGAAGTCTGAGAGTAAATATGGTTGAAATTTCATTTTACATATGAAGCTGTCTTGGAAATTGTAATGAAAAATAACAAGCGACTCTGTCGAAAGAAGGTGGTTATGTCGACTGTGATACAGAACGCGTGACGAACGAAAAATATACCAAAGGAAGACAATACAGAAACTCAGTAAGAGACGAAAGGCACAGTTGTGGAGAACTACATATGTTCGTACAGAATAGCTTCTTCAGGAACACAGACTGGGATGTTCACTCACAGACGCTCAGAGCCTGATAAGTTACACAGACTACACAGACCTAAGGTTGCAACGTGCGAGGGTGCTTCGGGGAAGTCTGTAGTAAAGGAAGTGGTATGCGAGGGTGAAATAAAATCTGTGGGAGACTGGGTAATAGTGTTAGAAAGAGAGAGAGAGAGAGAGAGAGAGAGAGAGAGAGAGAGAGAGAGAGAGAGAGAGAGAGAGAGAGAGAG
>JAYMFT010231549.1:0-11186 GCA_038088735.1 Panulirus argus
GTCTCTTGAAATGAGCCAGGTCATAGTTATTGGGAAAGACATGAGAAGGTAGAGAGTTCCAGGGCTTCGACGTGTAGAGAAAGAAGCAGTTATCAAAACGGCACACCCTTGAGTTGCCGATGGCCACACAATGTCATGCTAAGCACAGGATACTTTCCCTTGAAGGTTCAAAGAGGTAAGAGTAATAATGATACCAACACTAGCAGGCTCACGTCAGCCACGTTTGTATTGGGACGTGTTTACAGCTGTGCTGAAATGTGTGATTGGAACCGGGAACATTGGTCGTGTCTGACTGAACCTCCTGACGGGACAGGATGTATGGATTCCGACGGTAAACAAGAGAGAGACGTGCTCAGGGAGGACCTACAGTTTAGTGATTCGGATTCCTCTCAGCTGTGGGCAACTCGTGCGGTCAAGCGCAGGCGATCAAGGTGAAGTTCCTGGGAGGAGGTGAAGACTAAGAGGAAGCGAAATTCGTTAACACAGACCCAGAGGCGAGTGTTGGCTTCACAAATGACAGTGAAGCACCTGGAGTTTCGACCGCTTTTGAAGGAAGGAGAGAATAGACCATTCTTAACATTGGAGGGTCAGGAAGATGTAGAGCACTAAACAGCAGTTGGATTTCAAGATGTGGTATTAGTGGACTCTAAAAAAATAAAGAAATACACAAAAGTCATTGTAACACCACGTGACAAGGCTCAAGGTCTGACTTTGCTACCGGTACAGAACGATGGCGTAGTGTGGGCAAAACGTCACATAGTGAACGGACAAGAGAAGGCAAGCGCCACTGTGGTGCTCATGATAGGAGTGATCCCAGACAGAATCTGGATTCCTGGAATTGGCTCTATGAAGGTACGGAGGTTTGGTGAACTTCCGCCTCTTTGCTTCATTTGCAGTCGTTATAGGCTTAAGGCTAAGCGGTATCAGTATGATGCTACGTGTAAGAATTGTGGCAAGAACCATCATAGGACTGAGCTGAGAAAATAGAGGAAGGGAGAAAATCTTCGCTAAATATTGTACATGTGGACAAGCTTATAATGCAGGGTCAGTCAAGAGTGATAAAAGACCAAGAGTCTTTGCTAAGGTAGAGAAAAGATGGTGACAGAACATACAAAGCTGTTGATGCGGAACAGCAGGTGAAAAACGCTTGCTCTCCTGTGCTAAGTGGTCGCGGTGAACCACCTGTAGGGGCTGTGTGGTAACTTGCGTGGGAGCCAGACCCGGGGTTCCCGTGAGCTGCGTAGTGGTCGTGAGCCAACTGCAGTATGGAACCTAACGCTAGGTTTCACACACCCAGTAGGCGAGGTAAACCAGCGGCATTACCAGTACAGAAGCCTTCGTCAAAGCACATCGTCAGGCAGTGAGCAAGTCACATCAGCGGCCACAGGAGGTGTCTGACGTTACTGTTGTCAGTGTGCTGTTCAGTCAAGTTGCTAAGCTTGAGAAAAAAAGCAAAAAACTCAGGGAGCGAATGGAAATGGAGTAAAAACAAAATGGGCGGCAGGGGTGCCTAAGGATCCAGTTGAAGAGGTTCCGGTGGAATTCTGTGGAGAAAGCCACTTCGCTAATACGCTAATTCGCTTGTTAAATGAGTTCGTAACCAAAGATGGGGTACAGAATATGAAACTTATGAAGGTGATCATGGAAACAGTGCACTAATGGGGAAGGATGTAGGAAACCTTAAAGTTGTATCCTGGAATGTGAATAGTCTTTATTACAGGATGACTGATTTGCATCATTATTAATTGGATAATAATAGTTTCATAGTGGAAGTGCAGGAACAGGGGATCGAGATGGTAAGCTAATACCCTTTAAGAACTATCAGAAATTTAATTTAAAGGTAAATTAATAGTACACAAGAGTCAGGGCAAGAGTTGCTGAGGGCTTTATAAACCTAGCTAATTTGTATGTGAGTCAGAACTCACTTGAATTAGAAAATCTACCTGGTTGCTTGCTCCATGGTCCCACACTGGTGGTGGGAATCTAGAGACTAGGCACGATCAGCTTGGCTCCAAAGGTATCAGGAACTGGAATGTTGTAACTTGACATCAGTTCCTTAGTGACTATCATGATTGAAGATTGCTCAGGGGTAAGTCACCTGCTCATTTAAAGGAAGGGAGGATTGACTATATTTGTTTGTTTAATACACTGGGTTTGAAAGAAAACTGTAAGGTATTCCCCGAATTAGTGAATGATCAACTTGAATTATGTACTGAACTTCCACTAGAGAAATGTTTTAGTTACAGCAGGACAAGACTCACAATGGATAGGAGTAAACATGAAGACTTTATAGACCAAATGACTAGTTGGTACAGTGAATATCAGCCACATGCTGTAGATTGCTTTTATGAAGATTTAGTAGTATAGTTAGAGGAATCTGTCACCAGGAATGTTTTGGAGCAAAGGGGAAGCACTGTGAGGAAGAAAGCTTATACTAAAGACGTACAAGTTAAGGCATGGAATGCTACTCTGAGGCCGGCCCAAAAGGATTGGATAAGATTAGGGAAGTCTGAGGAAGATGATTTGCTTTACAATATGTAGCAAATGGGTGTAGTGTGGTTCGACGGGAGGCAAGGGTAAAATATTGGGAAGGATTCTTGAGAAAAATTGCTGAGGCAAAGACTGCAGAGGAAATCATGAGTGAAGCTGTTATGGGGAGGACCTAGTATAGTAGCTGATCCACAGAGGGTGGCTGATGACTTGATAGAGAAGTGGGTGGAAGCTGCCTGTTAATTGTCATTGCCACTGGAGGTTAGACAAGAAATAAGGAATCATGACTCTGAGAGAAAGGAATTTATAAATACTTGTGTTAAGAGAAGGGACTAATCGTGTGCTGATGTTACAACAGAAGAGCTCTCAGCTGCAGTTGAAACTGGAAAGCTTACTGCTCCTGAGGCTGATGGTGTTACCTATGATTTCTGAAATGTCTAGCGAGTTTTAACATTGGACCTTTGCTAGATTTATTCAATATGAGCTTCAGAATTGGAAAACTGTTCAGAAAAAGAATGGCAACCATTATTGTATCTGTGCCAAAGGGCTATTTTGCTTACAGATAGGTCTCGCTATCATCCTGTATGTGCAAGATGTTAGAAAATTCATTCTGAATAGGTTATTGTGCCTCTTGGGTGACAATATTTCCAGCAGGTTGTATGGTTTTATTAAGGGTTAAGGTACAAGTAATTGTATTATGATTTCTTTGTCTAATCCTAATGATGCCTGCAGGGTTTTTATAGAACTCCAAAGTGCCTTTGATAAGACAAATAGTCATATAATATTATGTGAATTGGCAAACCTGGGTGTGTCTGGCAGGACGTTGGGGCGGATCTCCCATTATCTCAGTGAGAGATGCGTCATGGTCTGGTATAAGGAAAAATGTTCTGTAACTAGAATTTTTTAATCAGGAGATCTTACGGAGGGGAACTAAGCCACACTTTAATTTGTGCACTAATGAATGAAAATGAGAAGGATGCGTATCCATTAGAATCAGGCAAGTAACTTATGCTGATGACATATTTTCACAGTCACCTACGGAAAAAAGATGCAAGTGGCACTAAATAAACTTAGTGATAATTGAATAAACCTGATGATAGCTCGAAGCTTGGACTTCCCATGACCCCTGCAAATTTAAGGTATACTCCTCTGCCTAGACTTTAATGTATGACTCTGCCACTAGTGAGAGGGAGGGTTCAGGTGACAGTGTATTGACCCCTCTTAATATCTCAGCTAACTCAAGGATTATCCCATCCCTTACCCTTGGAGCAACCCATTAGGTAGAAGGTTGTTGACAGTAGCCGCCCAGGGTGGTACTACCGTCCTGACTGAGGAGTGTTAAAGTGGTGCCCGGAACCAACCTACACTTTCCATGTCAGAACTGCTGGTCTTACTTCGTGTCTCATCAGAATGGGACTACCGGGCTAGTCCTGTCATCTTCTTACAAGCGCTACACACCTAACAAGTACGTTGCATATTATTTTTTTCTTTTTTCATATAAGTACTCTTGTCAATACCTATCCTTTCTAACATTCATAAGCATCATGGGGTGCTAAGAATCTCCGGTTTCAGCCTGACTCTACTGCCAGTGAGAGAGAGGGCTCTAGCAGTAGTAGTACCGGCGCCTCCCATGACTTTTCCCTCTGTGTGAGACCTTCCTCTTTTTCTATTCACTACACCAACATTTGTGGTCTTTCTAGTAACCTCTTCTCAGTTGAACACCATCTGTCTAGTACATCTGTCTGGGACACAATTATCTAATGATGTTCTCGCTAGTCCCTTTATTTACATCTAACTATAATCTCCACTCACGTTTCTGATTCAAAGGTGGTGTTTGTGCTTACTCCAACAAGGACCTTGAGTCCCCATACTTTTATGTTATGTCCTCTGTTTCAACTATTGCTCCACTAATTCTACAAATCTTATATCCTTTCTTGACTATCTAAACTCTTGCCATGAGATTGTGACATCCATTCATCCGCAAGCCGAGATCCTCTACCTCGGGGAATAGTTGAATTCCACCCATACGGATGGTGAAGGGATCTGAGTCCTCAAGTTCTCCATTCTCGATGATTTAAAGCAAAATATCTCCCACCTAACCTATATTCCTGATCGCTATGACCACTCTCCTAATATTCTAGATTTATTTTTCGCCTCCAGTCCATCTTGCTGTAAATACACAATCTCGCCCCCAGTTGGTTCATCTGATCATACACTCATAAAAGTATAGATATGAATGTCACTTCCCCCTTCAGCAGCCCCTTCTAAGCGTAGATACCGGCACCTGAATAAAGCTGACTTGAATAATATACTTAACTTCTTTTCTAACGTTCCCCGGGTAAATTACTGTCTCTTATATGGTGATGCTTCTGTCTCTGCCAAACGCAAAGCAGAGGTTATTCTTGCGGGAATGTTAGCATTTATCCCCTCTTCCTCCCAGACTACTTCTTCATCCAATCCATGGTTCAACCGTTCCTGTTCTGGCAAGGAATCAGGCATATCGGGAGTGGAAGAACTCTCCTTCCTCTGGCTCCCATTCAGCTTTTCTCACTGCCCGTTATCTCTGCAAGCGCATTATTCGTGATGCGAAGCGTTTCTTTATTCAAAGGAAGTGTGATAACCTCTCCTCGTCATCCACTGATAAGTCTTTCTGGTCTTCAGCTAATGGCATCTCTAACGACTTCTGTCGCTCTACCTATCCCTCACTTTTCTGTCCTGAGGGCACAATAGCTGTCTCTCCCGCTGACAAAGAAACTCTCTTTGCTTCCCGTTTTTCCTCTAACTCCACCTTGGATGACTTTAACATTCCTCAACCACCTGATGCTCCTCTTACTAATCCTATGACTCTTATTGTAATCTCTTTTCAGACTGTCCGAAAAGCGCTTAAAAAAATGCTTTGATACATCCCATCCGCAAGAAGAGTTGTCGGTGTTGGGCAAAAGTGAGCTTGGTTAAACTGATATGATAAAAAATGAAGAAATGAAAATTACACTGGTAGGACAATGAAATTCAGTGTTTGATACAATGAAAATGTAATAAAGTCTGCCGAGTATTTATGATGGAATCCAGGATGTTAATATGGACACTGTAATAAAACTATTAAGAAGAGGAAGAGGACATGATATGATTCGAGAGTTATGTGATAGAAATTTTTTTTAGGGTGTACTTTGTGAGGAATATAAGTGACAATATGGTTATGAACAAGGCTGGTCAGTTTTGTGATCCTCTACAGGAGGGCAGGAACACTTGTCCACCCTGGGAGGAAAAGACAGAGGACATACTTATCAGGCCATTAACTGTGAAAAAGACCAGGTATGTTGCCGGATATCTGAGAGCGTGGTACAGTCACAGGATTGATCATAAGCCAAAGAAGAAAAAGATACACGTTTTTTTGTGATGGCACAGTAGATGAAGAAGGAAGAGCAGGCTGTGGAATATTGTTATGGCAGTTTGATGCATGTGGAGAAAAATGAGAAAGCATTGAGTATTAGATTGGCTAATGATATTTCCTCTACTCAGACAGTTACAGGAAACTTATGCTGATCTTTGGCAAGTCGATGATAAAGGAGGGGACCTTTATATTTTTGCTGACAGTACAGGAACAGCGAAATCACCTAATAGTATGGACCCTGCTTATGAGGGATTATGCTATTAGGTAAGAATATTAGTAAGAGAATTAATGTTCATTTTCACTGGATCCCTTCTCATATTGGATTTCTGAAATGAAGCTGGATATGCTAGCAAAAAGTGTAATTACTAAAGATGAAATTGACGTCTCATGTCACTTATATATGAGACAGATAACAACATTGATCACGTGTGAACAAGGAGAAAGAAATAAAAAGGATGATGAATGAACATTTTGACATCAATGCTTTTAGATACTATCTAGCAATGCGTAATAACACGAACATCATTTATGGTAGAAATGGTACAAGAAATGATATTGCCCGCATGAGTTTTACATAAAGGAATGATACTATTGTCATTATGGGACTGTTTCTACCATAAAAGAAAGTTTTGAGTGTGTGGGGTTGAGAATGGTTACACATTAGAATATCATGCTCTTAGATGTATATTTTTCAGTACTTATAGAAGAGATACATTTGACGATGTGACACGACACAGCAGTTTGTATTGGTTGTTAAACAAGTGAAGAGTTAAAGAGATAGTAAGAAAACATAGAATTTTTGGTCCTCTTAGATGATTGCTATTCTGACTAATCTCTAGATTTTTAGTGAAAATAATGATTAATGCTAATATAAGAGTGCAATGACCAATATATGTATACAGTAACTGATATTGGATGAAAAGAACTTAATTTGTGTAAGTGTATTTTGATGAATGTAATGTTTGGTAACTAATGTACAATATTGGGTGAGAATAGAAAAAGCATCTATTGTCATACATTCTCACATATGACAATAAAATACTATCTCTTAACCAGGAATGCCAGAGATAGAATCAAAGAGCTACAGCCCCACATCCCTCTATTAAGTCTCTTTAAAACATTTTGATAGAATCATAAATGTAAGATTTAGAGGACCTTTTGAAAACAACCTATATTACCTTAATCATTACGGCTTCCAGGGGCAAAAGCATCACTTTGGCAATCGCGACTGCGACGGAAACAAATGTCTTTTCCAGAAGACAAGGAATGGATTTTACATTTATACAATGAGACAGAATCAAGACCTTCGGCAAAGTGTGGAGAAACAGCCTACAATATGAATTACTACAATGGAGATTACAGAGATCACAGAACGATTACTGTGTAACTTTCTAAACTAACTCACTGAAGAAATCATTAACACTGAAATATCTACCAGTTTTTCGCTATTAAGCAAGGTCTTCCAAGACAGCGTCCTATTTCGTACACTACAGCCAGCGTACGCTAAGTTGGCGAAGAAGCCACTCCCCTCTTCCATAGCTAAGGCAGCTGATTGGTTCATATACAACGTTCTTGTCGCCGTCTTTTTATTCATACTAAGTGTGTTCACATTTTATAATCAGACCTGTTCTTCTGTATAATAATACTAAAAATTGGGAACATAAAAAAGTTAAATGATTTTAAGGCATTAGCACTTTATATTTGCTACAAAACAAAGAAGTAATGAATAAGCTTCATTCGAAAACGATGTTGTTCTTGACTACGACCGTTTCTGATACATGTTTAACATTTCTAACATCCTCTCTAAAGTGCTAATGCCTTGAGTTATTTAGATTTTTATTTTCACAAGTTTTACATTATTATTCAGAAGAACAGGTCTAATTATAAACTGTGAACACACTTAGTGGGAATAAATGGATAGCGACACGAACATTGTATATGAACCAATCAGCTACCTTAGCTATTAAAGAGGGGCGTAGCTTCTGGGCCAACTTAGCGTACGGTGACTTTAATATCATAATTCACACAAGCCACATTTGCCTACAAGTTGATTCCATGAGCATCGACATCTGTGCCGATGACGCCGCTTCGATAGTATTCTCTAACAACTCGCTCTCAGAACAAACTTGTTTATTACAGTCAGAGGCAGCCAGACTAAACCAATTTTTTCGAAAGGGATTAGAGGATAAAACAAAAATAAGCAAATTTTCTATTGCACCGCTAAAGAGAATAAAACCCAAAGATATAAAAATAGAAGATAACATGACAACGCGCAAGAAGAGCTGCAGAATCCTGGGTCATACGTTGACATCAAGGGATTTGATAATAGATCATAACAACAAGAGATCTACACAAGGAAAAGCAGCCCTGACTAGTCTGTATAGATTCTGGCACCCTTCAGAGAACGAATAATTACATCAAGTCAGGACTTTTATAATACCTGTCCTATCCTATTCACTTATACCAGCGTTCCTCGCCTCCAAATCACTTATGTTTAAGTTACAGAGGATGCACATAAGGCTTAAAGATTTGTCACAAATAAAAAATAACCCTACACTAAAAACACCATAGAGCAGCACAATCAAAGATTAAAGCAATCGATTCATACCTAAGAGATGTAACCTAAAAAGTATGGCAGAGACTTGAAGAGAGACATCGATGATACAAACTACACACAAATCCGAGATTTCGACAACAGTACAAACAAGGAACACGCTTGGTTCCCTCGAAGCCAAAAAGCACTTAGGGAGGCTATAGTCATCTATCGATTTACACAATGAATAACGTTTAGCTCAGCTTAGCAAATCTTTTTCAAAAAATAAGAAATACAGGTCGAATACATACACACTCTCAGTCTGTCGGAGATATATAAAGAAGGCAATAAAAGCGTGTTTCTAGAAAATCATCCACAAGCATCATAAAACTTACACCATCAGTGCACCCATCAGTCTTCTCTTCCAGTTCAGACTATCCCCTTCCCCAGTCCCACCTCTTCTTCCTCTTCTTTAGCCACCATAAAAAAAGAGGTAATACTCCATAGTTAAAGTATAGGCGTCACATCCAGTCACTTTACTTGCCCCTTCCAGAGCACTACTCTGTACATTCACCAATATCATTGTTGTATATAACTCACAGTTCTGCTTCTTTTGTTAACCAGCCAGACTCATCGTCTGCACTCTACAGGAAGAAGCGCCTATGCATCGCAATGCACCGGCACGCGAAAGGATCGTCGAAGTTAGTGAGGTGGAATAAGTAAACTTGCCAGCGTATTGTGCTGTTGGGATCTATGGCACTCAGTGGTCTTAGTTCCTGCACGTCAACGATCAGTATTGAAACTGAACTGAACTGATGAGAACTAGATTAAGTTACCGTCCATTTTCAAACAATTACAGGTCTTACCTCTAGTTCTAACACCACCTAACCACCATGTAAGAATATATACTTGACTCTCTACACGTATGCGTCTTTTGGTGTCCGAAATTCCTCTCGAGATGAAAGCATGCCGTGCATATATCTTTTTATCACAGTAAAACTAAGCGTTCTCAGTAATCATTTTCTTCTCAGTAAAAACTATGAGGGACTCCGAACAAATACTGGAAGGGATCCCTTCTCGTCGCCTAATGGATTATTTCTATTTAGACGCACCAGAGCAAACACTGGGATGACGTGAGAGGAGTTGTTGTACCTTCAAGAATGTTCACTCGCGACACTTGCCAGGTGCTTCTGGTAGTATTGTACAGGGGTACCTAGTGACAGCACTAGGATCCCAATTCCTCTATCAAGGAATAAGGTACTGAAACTGAAAAACTGAAGAATGTTCGTGGATAATGTGGACTAGTTATTGCTGAACTGGATCAATCATTATCTAAAGCTACCTTTTCAAACATCGAAGGGTGCTGAACAACAAAATAGAAGCGTGAAGCGTTGTTGAATTAAACAAAATGTTAACATTAACACAGAAAACGTGTAATCGAAACAACACTAATGTCCCGTAAATTGCTTACGCCATCAGCTGTAAGACAATGCTTACAATGTCAGCAGCTACCTCTAAAGTATTCACAATACCACCAGCTGCTTATACTGTGCTCACAGTACTGCTAAATGCTCATACAGTGGTCACAATGTAGCTCTTTGTCCACACTGTACTGACAATGGTGACATTTACATATATTATTCTTATAGGTAGTATTATTATTTTTCATAGAGACACAGTACAACCAGTTGCCCATACAGTCAGCAAATCATCGAAAGTTATTCAACCAATGCCTATAAAGTCATAACTTATTCCTTAACAAAACCAGTTGATCATACAATGATCTCAAAGCAATTACATTCAAAGTTCACAGACTCTATAATTCTTTCAGTGTGCGAAAGAATAACTAGTTCACATATTGGTCACAGAAATATAACTGGCTCATATAAGACTTACAGTACCACAGGTAGGCTCGAAACGCGTTCTTAGTCTTAACAGCTCTTCATGAGAAGTGCACAACACCACAGGTGGACTGAAGAAAGAAGTATCACTGCCAGTGGTGCATAGAGTGTTAAAAACAGCATCCAAATTAACTATATGTAGTGTTCACTTCACCACAGATCGTTCACTCAGAGATCACGACACCCGTCATGTCTAACTCAAGTTCCCCATCCAACAACCTTCCACTCACAGCAGGTTCCCAACATCACCACTGATATACTTAGGACAACCATAGCCGGCAGTTGCTCATGTACGACTCAAACCATCACCAACTGGTCACACGCTAGTTACAGCCCCTCATTAGACTAGGGTGACAAAACACTTCCGGTAGATTAGGAAGGACAAAGGATCGCCAGTGGATGCTAGTGGACTCGTTGCCAGAAAAACGGCTTACTCAGAGACCGTCACTGACTCACAACACTCCTACTGATGCTGTGAAATAAGAGTAAGCGAGAAACAGTCCTGTGTGTGCGATCTGAACCACTAGTGAAGCTGGTCATTCGTAAGAGTATTGTAGGCAGTTTCTTGAGAGTGATGGAGACAAGGTGGTCATTATTTTTTTCTTATGTTAGCTGGGACGGTACGGGCAGCTGAAGCCCTAATCAAAGGCATCCCAACAGCACTGTTTTTACTTTTGCAAAAGAAGGAACAGAGAAGGGGCCCAAGTGAGGATTTACCCTCTAAGCCTCTGTCCTCTGTTCTTAACGCTACCTCGCTTAAGCGACAAATGGCGAATATGTATGAAAAAAAAAGAATATATATATATATATATATATATATATATATATATATATTTTTTTTTTTTTTTCATACATATTCGCTGTTTCCCGC
>JAYMFT010231560.1:0-24950 GCA_038088735.1 Panulirus argus
ATATATATATATATATATATATATATATATATATATATATATATATACTTAATTAGGTTTCAGTTATTTACTCTATTGACCAGTGTATAAACCACGTCCGTTTCACCACCTTCCCAAAATATTAAGATGTTTATCATAACGAATGCTTCCTTATCTGCATAAACATACGAATTGTCACGTTTATCGTTGCTGTCATCTGTTTTATGTTATCAGTTATCTTAATTTTATCTCAGTTCAAAAATGGCCGCCGGTTTCACAGTAAACGTACTTTTCTACAACAGCTACATTCAAGAGAATTTGACCAGTGTGGAATAGGCTTCAAAATGACTCAAAAAATGCGAAATTCTCTAAGATACAGTGATGCTGAAGTGACTACAATTAAGCATCACCTGCAGTACGTGGATATTACCGAATATTTTGTATGCTTGAGGAAAATAGTGTTATTAAACGTCACTCTTGTTTTGAGTTTTTTATCATTATGTCGAGTTGACCTCCACTTCGACCAAATCCTGCGTAAGCGTCTCTGGTCCCCCAGCCAAGGGCCTACCCCACTTCATTGTTACTTAGAAATGGACACTGGCTATCCATGTTACAAGAGTTGATTAGAATTCCTAGAAGTGCGCATACGTCATACAAGGCCGCGCCTGCGCCAAAGATAACTCCTTCCAGCATGTCTTCATGAAATTAGTTTTACACTTTGCCATCGTCTAAATTAAAGAATGGTTATCAAAAACCCATCTATTATTGATGAAAAAGAGCGCTTCCAACGACTCCGGCTGGATAATCAAATCGAGTGAAAATTTCAATTTATTTTTATTTATATCAGAATAGATATATATCTATAGGAATCTCGATAGCTGCATCAACTCTCCTATTATAGGAACCGTCGGTGAATTCAGTAATAGCCTAGCGAAAGGTAATAAACAATTACTCCAGGATCTCTGTCAACTTCAAACTCCTCCAAGCAGACGAAGCCTCTGAATTTCGGTGGAAAATGTGAGTGCAAAGGAACTTACACGATCAGAGCATTCTAAGCTAACTCAAATCTGTATTTTTCCTTATTTAAGGACGTTGCAACCCTTAAAAACCAAACATAACCTAGTTACATGCAAGTTTGAGAGATGTCAAGATATTCCACTTCATTAAGGAGGATATAGGTCACCATTTACTAAATTTGGTAAAAAGAATTCTTTCAGGTAAATGATGGTGTGACTGTGAATGAGGTCAGTTGTATTGTCCTCCATTCACCTCGTTCTGCATGTCATTTTGTCGTCATGCAAGTAAGTTAACGCATCGAGCGCCGTTATAACTCCCCTTCCCCCCCCCTTTTTTTTTACTCTTTTTTTAGCAGTTTATTGTCTGAGCGTCGATCTGAATCTGTGTCCAAGCTTTTACAATCGTTAAAACAGATCTAGGTTATTTGGCACAAGTAGCAACCTTCTCCCATCACGACCAAATACACTAAAAACACATTTGTTAAGACTGTGGCGGTTTATGGTTAATATACCAAAGATGAAAATTTTCACCCAATGAACCTAAAGTTAAGTATGGAAAAATACTGTTAGATCCCATATTCTGTTATCTTGAGATACCAGAGAAACCGTTTTAATGCCAACAGGGTATTTGAAACATCAAGTGCAACACTTTCATCCCAGCTAAACCAAATACATCATGAGTGTTTGTGAAACTCGAAACACTTTCGTCTACACTTTTCCCACATATACGAGTCCCTTTTTAAAAATAGATTGTGTATGCGTTTCGTAACTTAATATTTATCACTTGCACTCCGAAAATTAACCATCAGCTTCCTAGTCTTGCCTTCCTTTGTTGGTTAATTGTTTAAGTGATGTTAAGATTAATATTTTACTTGTTTTCATCGTATCCCTGAACTTATCCTTGACAAAGATCGAACCGAAAACATCCTCTCACCGCACACATTTCATCTAGTAAAAAGGAATATGAAAACATGATTTTCGGACCCAATATTCACTGCACCATTTTCGCCACTTAAAGGATTAACCCATGCACAACTACTTCATTATACGGAAAGCCTGGTTTATGATTTCGTGTGCACTTTTCATACAAGTAGATAAGCAGATAACGATATATTCCTTGACCAGATGGAATCCAGTGAAATAGGAAAGGCTGGCTAATGTAAACAGTCTTCAGAATCTGTTGTTTCATAATCGCTTAAAAGTGTACTTCGTGTCCATACAGATGCACCTTGGTTATTTCCTGTAAGTATCTCTTGAGGACCAAATTTGCAGTGAGGGAGCGTATGGTCTTAGAATTATCTTGAACACTTGAAGAATTGGTTCAGTGTCATTCGACTGTTGGTTTAATGACATCGAATGCCTTACTGACCCTGGCAGATGATAGGCAAAAATTTTTGTACGTCATAGATAGAGAAATATTCGTTGTGATAAACATATGTCTGTTTTAGAAAGGTGGCGAAACTGACGCTGTTGTTTCATTGGTCACTTGAGTAGATCATTGAAGCAGTTAGGTAGACAGGCATTTATTTTTTCCGTAAGAGGGACTGATTGTGTTAAAATAATTCTAACGGTATACAAATCATTATCACAGAATTTATTATCTACTGTATAGCTCAAGGGAGAGGTACTATTACCCAATCGCTCCTCCCTCACCCATCAATACGCCTTTGACTCACCCCGAGACAGGTCGAACCCTTGAATCCAGGTCGGACCTCGAGAAGCCACCAGACCTTCGCATGAAAATCTATTTTTTGACTAAGAACTTAAGACTGAATTTATTGCCTTTTTTTTTTTTACCCCTCAAATTTCGCTTGTGAGCCATGCGAACAATTACGTCATACAGAAATGAGACTATATAAAGCACTTGTTCTTATAACCTTGACCTTGGACCCCCCCAAAAAAAAAAGCTAAAAAAATAAAGCATCGATTCCCAAGCCAAGAACAGCCAGCCTAGTCCCCTGAAGAGTAAGTCACGCACACGTCCGCGTAGACAAAAAATTCTATTTATAGCTAGAGTGACCTTGGTTCTCTTTCCCTAAAAATAATTACACTGACGCCATTGTGCTTTAAAAAAAAAGAGATCGATTACGAGGTTTTATGAAGACTTTCCTTGCAAACGCGTCTGGAGCGAGTTAACTAAGTACTGGGTGTATATGTTGTGTGAAATAGCTAAATTTTCTGGTTTGGTTAAATCCGTATCTAAATCTTCGCTGTTTAGCTCGAATTTTCCGAAAATCTATTATCTTTTTAATGCAGATGTCTAGAGAATTTAATCGCGTTGATATTAAAGGAAACTACTTTTTTTATCTGATATAAATCGACACTAGACGTATTCAAAGTTAGGACGCCTTACATGTAGTTAGCTTATATGAAATGTTAACTCGTGTTAATTTGACTTGATTTTCATGAATATCATATGACGTAATTACATACACATTTAATTACATAGGCGTATATTCATACATGCGTTTTTGATACGATTTACCAAACTATGGCACTCGAGAACTCATAGGACAGAGGTCCCTTCAGTGCAATCGCTGCTGTAACCCCAGACTCCCACCGTTCCTGACCTGAAGCTGATTTACTGACCTGTTTGACCTGCGTAGGAGGACACGACTCTTAAGGCCGTCAGTATGACCCTTGAAGACGACGGTACTACCCTGGAACATGACGGTACGACCCCTGAGCACTGACGGTTGGGCAGTTGAGTTGAAGATGGAGACCTGGTATTTCACCTGACTGTGTTGTCCTCGAGGGTTCGACCATCATACTTAAGGCGTTAGATCGTCGCATTGAATGGGTTAAGTCGTTATACTGAAGGGGCTAAGCCATCGTCCTAATGGGGATAAAGTCGTCGAATTAAGGGAATTAATCTTTTATTGAGTGACGGGTGAAGAGCAGGAGCTTCTTGCCAATACTAGGGAACAGCTGTCTGAAGCTGAGAGAGCTGCTCGATAGCATGGATACAGTAGACCACTTACCATGTGCAGTTTAAGAAGGTCTTCCTTCCCTTACCCTCACTAGAGGTTCAAGACAAGGTAAAGACCCTACCTGCTGGCTCCAACAGCCCTCTACCCAAGTGAAGACCTTACCAGCTGGCTCCGACAGCTCTGTACCCTAGCGAAGACCATGCCTGCTGGCTTCGACAGCCCTCTACCCAAGTAAAGATCTTACCTTCTGGCTCTGATAGCCCTCTACCCCGGTGAAGACCTTACCTGCTGGCTCCGACAGCTCTCTGCGCCCGGGCAGATGTGGATCCCGACCCCCCAGCAGGTACCCCGGCTCCTCTGGGAGATGAAGTCTCCGGTCCGACGGCCTGGGCCTCATTCCTCGCCGCCTGAGGACGTCCCATAGTCGACGATCCCCTAGCTACTCTTGGCAACACGTCAATATTGTCGTGGGGAGCACCATTAAATCCATTTCCATCGGGTTGTCATTACTTCGTATTTGTTCACGGGAACTGTCTCTCATTCCTGATGATCACTGGTGCTTATATGCACTGAGGAGACAAATTGTTGATACGTATAACATCTGAGTGTACAAGACATGAAAAGATATTTTTCAGAATCAGCATCACACAGAGTATGAACCGCAGTCGATATTGGGACGTCTTGAGTGAGTCGTTTTTAAACCTCCGCTTGAGGGCAAGTCCGTCCACTATTAGGGGGGAACTAAAGATAAAGATTGCTATAATCACATCTGTAACCATGGACGTGACACTAAAAATATCACTGCGGACAGAAATACGAGAGTTGGTGATTGTTATCTAACATGGGGGTTGAGGTGAGGCTGCCTACTGACCTAGTGGCCAAGTGGGGTATAGGTACCTACTGACCTGGTTAGCAGGTGGGACGCAGCTACCTACTGGCCTGGTGGTCTTGTTGAACACAGGTACTTACAAGACAGAGGGTGTGGAGTATACCCCCCCCCTACAGGACACGGTGTGAGATATACCCATCTACAAGAAACAAGAGGTGGGATATACCCTCTTACTGGACTCAGGGTGAGGGTTATACTTTTTACGAAACATAGGATGTGGAGTATACCCTCCTACAGGACACATGGTGTGAGCTATACTTCCTACAGAACGCATGATGTGGGTTATACCTCCCACAGGACACAGGATGTGGGGTATACCTCCAACAGGACACAGGGTGTGGGGTATACCTTCAACAGGATACAGAGTGTGGGGTTTAACTCCTACAAAACACAGGGTGTGGGATATACCTCCTACAAGACACAGAGTGTGGGATATACATCCTACAAGACACAAGGTATGGGGTTTACCTCTCACATGAAACACTGGAGTATACCCTCCTGCAGGACACAGGGTGCGGTATACCTATAGAACTCAGGGTGTGGAGTAAACCCGCCTCACCACACACGTTATTAGGTATGTCTTCGTACAGGACACAGGGTGTGAGGTATACTCCTACAGGACACAGGGTGAATGGTATACCTCCTACACGATCCACAGTGAGGGGATATACCCCCCAGCAGGCGTGGACACTTTGTAGGGAACACAAGGGGTGCAGACACATTTTTAAAGACACTGATATGTAATTCTAGGTCTCTGTGCACATCCTGTGGACATCGCACAGGACACACGGCGATGAAGACGCATCCTACAGGACGCACGTCGGTGAGGACACATCCTACATGACACAGGACGGCGAGGACACATCCTGCAGGACGCAGATCGGTGAGTACACATCCTGCAGTGCACAGGCAGGTAAGAACACATCCTACAGGACACAGGTCGGTGAGAACACATCCTACAGGACACAGATCATTGAGAACCCATCTTACAGGACGCCGGTCGGTGAGGACACATCCTACAGGACGCAGGGCGGTGAGGACACATCCTACAGGACGCAGGTCGGAGTGGACACATCTTACAGGACGCAGGTCGGTGTGGACGCATCCTACAGGACGCAGGTCGGTGAGGACACATCCTACAGGACGCAGGGCGGTGAGGACACATCCTACAGGACGTAGGTCGGTGTGGACGCATCCTACAGGACACAGGACGGCGAGAACACATCCTACAGGACGCAGGTCGGTGTGGACGCATCCTACAGGGCACAGGCTGGTGAGGACACATCTTACAGGAACGCAGATCGGTAAGGACACAACACAGGAGCTGTGGGCACACCGCACCCTCCCTTCCCTACAGGGGCCCCTGGGGCATGCCAGGGGGACACAGGGGGTAGCGCGGCCACGTGCTACATGGGGCAGGTGACACAGGGGACTGGGGACATACTGCGGGCCCGGCACACACGGGGCTCCGTATCGGCTTAGACTGATGACCTGGACACGGCCGGGTCATCAACATGCACGGAACTTTTAAGCGGTGTGGGAGTGCAAGCGCCGCCGTTCCCATGCTCTCTCTCTCTCTCTCTCTCTCTCTCTCTCTCTCTGGGGGGGAGGGGGCAGTTCTGCGCACTCACGACTACTCACGACTTGTCTTGGAGGGGGAGGAGTAAAGGGGAGAGGGTCAGTGCCTCCACGAGCTTGGGCACTTTGGAGGTCTTGTGTCTATAGGAGTTGGATTTGGAGACGTATGTTTTATTGAAGTTGGGTTATGAGGACCTGTGGGTAAAAAGAGAGATGGGGTTTGGAGGTGGTGTAGCCGGAGGAGTTGGATTTGGAGACCTGTGCCTTCAGAAGCAGGGTTTTGAGGTCTTGAGTCTAGAGGAAATGTATTTGGAGACCTTATGTAGAGAATATTCTTGTAGGACCTATTGCCAAAGGAAATACTGTATGTGTTTGAAGGTTCTTCTAGGACCTCTTGCTTAAGGAACAACTGTATATGTTTGGAGGTTCTTGTAAGACCTGTTGCTGTAGGAACTAATGTATATCTTTGGAGGCTCTTTAGGACCTGTTGCTAGGTTAACTCCTACATGTTTGGAGGTTCCTGTGGTACCTATTGCTAGAACTGCTATGTGTGTTTGGAGGTTCTTTGAAGGGGCTACGCTTGGTAGATTGGTTCCTTAAAGATTTGAATTAATAGGCCCCGAGCTGGAATGAATCGTTTGAATCGGTAGAACCTGCTTTGAAGTGACTCGTGAGTCAGAAGGCCCCGAGCTGAAATGAGATGTTTGAATCAGCTGAACCTTTGCTTGGAGTAATCGACCGAGAAGAACCTGTTTTTGCAGGGGCAGGTCGACCACCTGCTTGCAGGTCGACAGTGTACCGTCAGTCTACCTGATGTGTTCACAAACAGATCGAGACGGTTCGCGTTGTATTTTGTTCGTGTCATGAATATAACTTTACTCTGTCGAAAATCAACGGAGAGACGATTAATATTGGTTGACGGAAGACACAAGGAAAAGGAGAGAGATTTAAAAAAGGAGAGAGGCGCATATGCCAGAGACCTCACCCCCAAAAAGCATTTTTTTCGCACACATCAGTCTCTCTGTAACCTCGATATAGAGGTGTAATTCGTGCGAGAGCGTGACGATACTTCATTGATCTCCTAGGTCCGGACTACACACACACACACACACACACACACACACTGCGTTACAAGAATTCCTGGAGGATCTGTGTCTGCCATTCCTGCCGGGTCCTGAGGGAGGTTGGGGGGGGGGCTGTCGTGTGGGCGGTAGGGGCCGGGAGCCCCCGAACCACACACGGCGCGTCACAGTAATGAGTGGGTTCCCAGGAGCAGCCAGTTGGTCCTGGTGATGAATGGGTGGGTCTCTTGATGTGGAGGTGGATGGGGAGGGGTGGTGTGTTGAAGAGAGACAGCCTTCCATTGAAGGGAAAATTCCATCTCCTGGTCTGCAGGTGTACTGCAGGTCCAGAACCCCCACCCCCCAGGGGAATTGGTTCAGTCACCCCTTCTGCTGCCGCGTTTTTTTTCCCGTTTTCTTTACATTCTGGTCGTTGCTTTGATCCCATTCTCTGTCTTTACGTTCCACGTCCACATCGTTTCATTTTCTTATCGTGTTCCCGATGGTGCTGTCCTTTATATCATTATCCCTTTTCTTGGTCCAGTATGCCGCCATATCAGGTGTTACACACGCATTCAGCAAATTCATAAGCTTGTTGCATACCCTCGCCCCTTTAGCCATCTTGTAAGGGTGTTTGCTTTCATTCTTCTCCACCATGTCCTAATAAAATTGTCACATCCACCTGAAATAACCAGTGCATTAACGCAGGAAGATACCGGGAAGTGAAGCCGATTTAACACACGGGGTCCAAACTACAAGCTCACTTCTTTTGGTTTCCCTCCCTCACTTTGTTCTCTCATAACCAGTCTTCCTTTGTGGCAGGTCTTTCTTCGTATCCGTCGATGGACCAGATATCCCTTTTTGACTATATCAACGGCGGTGTCCTTCAGGATTCTTTCTTGTCTCCTACATTCTTTTTTACGATTTCTTTTTTCAACATTACCATATACTCTTATGTGCTAACACTTCATCACTGCATTCCTCTGCTTCTTTCACATCAGCTCCATATTCTTTCACTCGAGCAGCGTCTCATCACAGTCACCTCTTTAAACTCAGTTTTGGACCATATTTCGTATCGGGGCAGTCACAACCTAATTACGTTTGATGCCTCTAAAACCAGATTTCTTCCTATTACTCTTTCTAAAGCCCCTTTACAACTTCCCTATCTCTTTTGACAGATCTGTAATTGCAATACTCAGCATAATAGGTACACTTTAAAACCACCATAATATTTAATCCAGCTTTGAAAGCCCACGTTATGTAGAAATAGTTGAGCCTACCCCAAAGAAATTGGGAGTCCCGTTCAGTTGCCCAAAAATGTTTATCCGCCGACTCTATTTATACAAAGGATTGAATTATCCCTGCGTGGAATACTGCTCTAAGTTCTAGCTCTTCATACTTATTTAACAGTTTCGAGACGTCTCCGTCTAAAAGTACCAGGGACTTTAACCCTTATTAAGGGATAGATTGGGCAGTTAAACCCCCATTTCCTGTCCCTTTCTTGGATGACTTCCGTAATAGGACTTTTTATACAGGTTGTGACACCAGTATTTAAGATTCTTTTCATAATGGTACCTAAAAGGACTTTGAATATGGATAGAAATAACTGTAAGCACGAAAATAAACTAAATTGGTTCAAATGAAATGAGTTCAAATTTACACTATTTCGTAGTTTGACAAATGAATAAGCAATTATTTGAAAATACGGAATAATTGATAAATAATCAAGAAATGTAAAGCCTATAATCTAGTAATAACCGACAATACCTTAATGGGCTTTAATTAAGGAAGGACTAATTCAGATTTGAATGTACCCCGCAGGGATTTTGAATCCTAGCACCGTCAGTCTCAGGTGTCTTACCGCCGTACTCAAGGGTGGCACCGTCGTGCCTAAGGGTTCGTGCTGTCGTACTCCAGCAGGGGGTTAACGTCTGGGCGTGGCGCCACGGCCTCCAGCAGGGATCGCATGTTGCCTCCGTCTGGGTACAGAGCTAAGAGCCTTGCACTTTGAGCTATGAAATACGATCAAGATTATTGTAAAAGTAACCTCGTGTGTGTGCCTGAAATTCCAGCTGCTTGCTCAGGCGTTGAGCAGGAGGATCCAAGAATAGTAAATCTTCTTTGGGGTGTGTTTTTAGTCTTAGGGATTAAGTGAGGGGTGGTGGAGGTAGCGGGTGATGGTAATGGTAGTGATGGAGGTAGGGTTGGGTGTGGTGAACTGATTGTGTTGGGGAGGGATGGTGTGGTGGTGGTGGTGGTGGGGAAAGGATTGGCTACCTGTGGTGGAGATGGCGCGTGTGGTTGGTAGCAGTAGCGCTAGTATTGGTGAGTAGCGTTGGTTTAGGGGTAGTGTTGGTGTGTCGTGGATATATGGTCAGTGTACGTGTTGCGGAGGTGATGAATATACTCTTAAGCAGGGGTGAAGAGGGGGTCGGGGTGTGTCTTAGAGGGCGGGAGTGTGTGTGTGTGTGTGTGTGTGTGTGTGTGTGTGCGCCTCTTGGAGGGCATGGGTGTGTGTGTATATCTGTGTGGTTCCGAGAGGTGAAAACATTGTGTGTGTGTCACTTAAGTACAGGTCGGGATAGATAGCAGGAGGAGCTACAACTGCTCATTTTTCCTATCGCTGCTAATGCCCCTTGTGTCTGCTACCAATTCGACACCCGAAACTCCTCTGGCCATGCCGATAATTCAGCAGCCTCTGCAACAGTTCCTGCTGGCGTGTCCGTTCGCGTGAGGTTGGGCCTTGCTCCTCGCGAGGGGCCCCATTATGTTATTAACCTAGGCTAGGACACCTACCCAGCCCTCGACGCGCTACACTCCAGCCATTATCAGCTGCTTGGTGGAGACTCTTGTCTGGTCTTTGTTGTGGCGGCTGTGTTGTAGGAGTGGGATGGTGGTCGTCAGGTTGGGACCACAGGGTGTTAAAAAAAGGATCTGTATACGGTTACACATATACATGGGCAAACACATCATACACGTATACATATACACACTCACACGCCTTTGTATGTGGTGTATTGTGTGTGCTTTCGCTTTCAACATTCAGTTTAAATTTGTGAATTACAGTTACTCTCTGCGGAAGTGAGCAGGTTAAGAATGACTCATGAAATGTGGTATTTGTTGCGTTTGAGATAATAATTCCGTAGTAGATTTTGCCAATGATTATAATGATTAAGTAAATATGGCCTTGTAGCCACACAATCATTTGGTACAATTTGATGATTTTAAAAATACCAGGAATAACTCGTGTGTGTGTGTGTGTGTGTGTGAAGATTCGTCAAGTCTAAGCTTGACACTTGCTCTTGTCACTGACAAGCCCTTTCTCGGGTGTGCCATTTCTAGCATAGGTTGTTTTTTGTGCTCGGGGTACCATTATTGGCACAGGATGGTCCATGAGTAACTGTAGTGTCCATTGATGGGCTCTTTTAGGTGGATGTGTGTGTGTGTGTGTGTGGTGCAAATTTTGATTTGATTTACAGTATTTGATTTACAATATATATTTTTGTGTCGGTAAACTTTTCTTTGAGAAATGAAAGACAAAATGAACAAAATTAGTTCGTAATCGCACAGAATATATTTTGTTGGAACAAATCGATGTTTTGAGTATTTAGAACCTACTGTTACCCGGGTTCACCCAGACCAGCCAAGCTTGGCTCGGCGCTTGCTGGTCTGTGATTTGCGTGAGCCAGCCTTGCATTCCCCGGAAGACTCATTACTTCATACACGAAATCCTCTTACCCCGGGGGACTTAGTAAGAATTGCTGCGTATTATTGTCATCTATCGGCTTTCTTTCATCGTCTTTTCATGATTTGAAACTGATCTGGAAAATGGTAGAATGAAGGTAGGGTGCATCAGTATTATATAAACGAGTCAGATCAAGACTACGATATTTTTCGAAGGGAGATTTTTTTTAACTCTTGTTATATCCCTTCTCGGACTACGGGGTCCTTATAACGTGGAACTAGATTATTTCAGAGAAAAAGATATTTACTTAACAATAAAAAAGATGGTGAATATAATTCGATCGTTTATTTCATGATACCATTCTTGTTATGATGTAAATATTCCTGGCAAAATGTAGCTTTTAGTATATATATTCGTTAATTATTGCTGTTTGAGTGACAATTATGGTTAAGGAAAGACTAGCTAACACTATGAAACGATTTTAGCTAACCCTGCTGGGCAGCTGAATAAAAGATCCATTTGTCTTGACCCTAATTTTAACCTTGCCTTACATAATACTTTTTTTTTTTTTAGATTTTGCCTTAACCAAATAATGACAAATTTTCGTGAGTAAATTAATGACCAGTATCGACAAAAAAACAAAATTAACCACACGTCTGTAATTACGGACATGTCCGTCCGTGTGTGTAGACTGGTTACGTAAGCTTGAGTTCCAGGCGATATGGCGAATCTGTGTTTTTGTGTTACATAGTTTTCTGTAAACTTCCTTCACATATCCGTATCATCATACACTCCTTTCATGCATCTCTTTTCTGTGGAACTCCATAATGTTTGCGGGAGTGAGTGGATCAATTTTTAAAGATTTTCCCCGCTTGGATGGCCGAAGAAAGTATCCTTTCGGTAATGAATGTATAACTGTCAACAGCTCATTGCCATTTAGATAGAATCTGCATCATATGCTACTCAGGGATTCCCAACCTTTTTGTCCCTCTGTACCCCTTGGGCTTTCTGACAGGTTCCCATGTACCCCTAAAAATTAAGGATCAGAGATTGATAAAATTATATCGGTTTTATATTATTTTATTATGAAATCTGTAAGTGACTATGTAAGGATTTTATACTGATTTGTAACGAAAGTGTTTTGTATTGCTTCTGTTCTACATTACTCATGGTGTACACTACAGCTACAGCAGTGTACACCATGGTTATACTCTCAGACCCCTATGTACCCCTTGAGAAGTGCAAAATGCACCCCTGGGGTACATGTTGTACCCCAGGTTGGGAACCCCTGTGCTAGAACATACAAAGAGCAAAAATTGGTCTTAAATTCAACTGAGTTCAAATGCTGGTTATAAATAGATATTATTTCGTGGATAGTGCGTCAATCACCCAGCTATAGCAAAGTTGATACATATTGATAGATTTCAGCGGTTGCTCCCAGAATTCATATATAAAAGAATCCCAGATTTCTAAACGTCTACGAAAGCAAGACTCATTGAAACGAAAGCAAAGGGTACGTGATGAAATAAAAGAAGACATATTAGTGTTAGGAGGGCCTGTGAACGCTAATCAAGAACAGGTAAAATACTATCTCGAAGTTATTTTCCAGCCACAAAAAAAAAAAATCGTTCTCTGCACCGAAAACGGGAAAAAGTGAGCCAAAAAATGAGGCCATGAATAAAGTAGAAAGACGTTTAAGAGATAAACCTTGTATACGAGGAAAATAATGAGACAAAATGAACCCGGCGCGACCCGCAAAGAAAATTCTTAGATGTACAGATTTCCTCGTTAGACAAGGAATTACGACGCAGCGTTACACAGAGCTACCTTTTTGGGCAATACAGTTTGTGATAGAGGAGGCCGGCTGTGTCCAATTAGTCATCCTGGTTGTGAGAAGCTAGGAATATCGTACATAATTTGCTGCAGGAGATGGGTGTTGTTGGTGCTGATGGAGGGTGGGGGTGGGTGTTGATATTGGCCATGGTGTTTTGGTGGGGATGTTTGGTTTGTTATCGGTCGTGGTGAATCTTGGTGACAAGCGTTGCAGGAGGCTAATGGTAAACAAGTGATGGTGTCGGTGATAGTATGAACAGTGTTAGCAGCAGGGCAAGCGGCTTAGGAACTATCACTGATTCGCTCCAACAAGAGGACTTTTTGACGTGGGTGTGATGGCTAGACCTTTACTTTAATGTGACCTTTGACTGTTGATATGCCATATCCTCAGTGAGTTCCTCACTATGAGGGCTCCAAATGACCACTCACTTCCAAGTTTGCTTGGACTCTTCGTTAAGAAATTGAAAGGAAGTAAGGTACGATTAAGGTAGGTGGTTAAGTTAAGGTTAGGTAAACAAGGTGAGGTGGTGAAATTTAGGTCTGGTTAGGTGGGTAAGTTCAGGATACGTTCGTTGGTTCGGTCAGGTTTGGTGAAACATAAGTAGAATAACGCAGGCATTGTGCAAAATAGGCTACTAGCTTTTCGAGCAAGCTTCGCAGGTATCCACTTGTATTTTTTAAAGATTTTATGATATTTCGGTTATTATTTATTGGGTATCTATAGGTATGGGAAAGCACTTTGAGACTTTTTCTGTGATTATTTCAAGTATAGAAGAGTTTCATTGTGGTATATTTCAATTTTCAAACAAAAGGTTTTTTAGGGTAAAAAATAACCTAAACTATCTTACCTGCAATTTTTGGTATTTTTCTCAGGGAAATTGATTTGCTTGTGCACCTCATTATTTTACACATGAACACGAATCTAAGGTTGAAATATTGTTTCAGATTCATTAAGGCATGTAATTAAGTATTAGAATGATAGAAATTTTCAAAGATTTTTTGATAATTCCCTTACTGTTTATTTATTTATCTATTTTCTTGTACACCCCAGTATAAAAACAATTTTGCGCACTGAATACGAATCTGGGGTTGAAATATTGTTTAAGATTCATTAAGGCTTGTAAATGAGTATCAAAATAAGATTTTTCAAAGATTTAATGATATTTCGCTTATTATTTATTGGGTATCTATCGGTAAGTGAAAGCATTTTGAGACTATTTCTGTGATAATTTCAAGTATAGAAGAGTTTCATTGTGGTATATTTCAATTTTCAAAAAAAAAAATTTTGGGGGATGAAAAATGCCCTGAACTATTACCTGCAATTTTTGATATTTTTCTCAGGAAAATAGATTTGCTTGTACACCTCAATATAAGGACTATTTTACACTGAATACGAATATGGGGTTGAAATATTGTTGAAGATTAATTATGGCTTGTAATTAAGTATCAGATTTATAAGACTTTTCAAAGATTTTGTGATAATTCTCTTCGTATTTATTGGGTGTCAATCGGTATGGGAAAGCACTTTGAGGCTTTTTCTGTGATCATTTCAAGTATAGAAGAGTTTCATTGTGGCATATTTCAGTTTTCAAACAAAAAGTCCAGTGACTTTTCCCTCTCTGTGAGACCTAACTCTTTTTTCTGTTCACTAAACCAGCATTCGTGGTCTCTCTAGTAACCTTTCCTCAGTTGAACACCATCTGTCTAGTACCTCTCCTAATACCTTACTTTTGTCTGAGACACAGTTTTCTGATGATGTTCTCACTAGTCCCTTTTTCATATCTAACGATAATCTCCACTCACGTTTCTGATTCAAAGGTGGTGTTTGTACTTACTCCATCATAATCACACCTGTTGCACGCCTCAAGGACCTAGTCTCCAAACTTTGATGTTATGCGGCTCAGAGTCTGTCTCCCTACTACTACACTTGTCCTCTGTTTCGCCTATTGCTCTCCTAATTCTACAAACTTTATATCCTTCTTTGACTACCTAAACTCCTGCCATGAGACTGTGACATCCTCTCACCCGCAAGCCGACATCGTCTACCTCGGGGATTTCAAAATTCACCATAGGAAATTATTGAATTCCTCCCATACGGATGGTGGAGGGATTGAAGTCCTCACGTTCTCCATTCTCAAAGATTTAGAGCAAATTATCTCCCACCCTACCCATATACCTGACCGATATGACCGCTCTTCTAATATTCTGGATTTGTTTTTCATCTCCAGTCCTTCTCTCTGTAAATACACAATTTCGCCCCCAAATGGTTCTTCTGATCATACTTTCATAAATGTATCTATTCTAACGGCACCTCCTCCTCCAGCAGCCCCTTCTAAGCGTAAATACTGGCACCTCCAAGACAATTTCTTCATCTAATCCATGGTTCAACCGTTCCTGCTCTGAGGCCGTTCTGGCAAGGAATCAGGCATATCGGGAGTGGAAGAACTCTCTCACCTTTGGCTCCCGTTCAGCTTTTATCACTGCCCGTAATCGCTGTGAGACGAAGCGTTCTTTTATTCAAAGGAAGTGCGATAACCTCTCCTCGTCATCCAAGGATAGGTCTTTCTGGCCTTCAGCTTAGGGCATCTTTAACAACTTTTGTCGATCTACCTATCCCTCACTTTTCCGTCCTGACTGCACAATAGCTGTCTCTCCCGCTGACAAAGCAACTCTCTCTGCTTTCCGTTTCTCCTTTAACTCTACCTTGAATGACTCTAACATTTCCTTACCCCCTGATGCTCCTCTTACTAATCCTATGACTCTTCCTATAATCTCTTTTCGGACTGCCCGAAAAGCGCTTCTTTCTCTGGACACAATAAAGGCTTATGGTCCTGATGGCATCCATCCCCGTGTACTGAAAGAGTGTGCCTCTGAACTTGCTCCTGTGCTTGCTCGTCTTTTCCGTTTCTGTTTAAAAACCAAAACTTTTCCTTCTCCTTGGAAACATGCTTTGATACATCCCATCCCTAAGAAGGGTGACCGTTCTGACTCCTCTAACTATCGTCCTGTTGCTTTGACATCTGCCTTTTTCAAAGTCTTTGAATCCCTCCTCAACTCCCATATCCCTAAACACCTCGAAAATCACAGACTTCTCTCTTATCACCAGCATGGCTTCCGTAAGGCGAGAATCACTGGTGATATTCTTTCCTATCTTACTAAAGTCAGGTCATCATCCTGAGAGATTTTGGGAGTCATATGTAGTTGCCCTTGACATATCTAAGGCTTCTAATAGGGTGTGGCATCGGGGTCTCATCTCTAAGCTCCTCTCTTTTGGCTTCCTTCCTTCACTTTGTTCCTTCATATCTAGCTTCCTCTCTGGCCGATATATCTCTGTGGTTGTTTATGGATCAGCCTACACTCAAGGATCTGTCCTGTCCTCTACACTTTTTCTCCTTTTATCAACGAGTTCCTCTCATCCACAAATAATCCAGTGCACTCTTACGCTAACGACCCAATTCTGTATTTATCTACATCCTTCAACTCTGCTCCCACTTCTCTCATTCGATCTGCATCTCGCATTGAAACAGGTTCCACAATAAAGTTGAACTTGGACAGGATATCTCAGTGGGGTACACAAAATCTTGTTAAGTTCAATGCTTCTCTATCGAAAACTCCTCACAATTCTCGTCTCTCCTTTGACGGTTCTGAAGTTCCACCTCTTGACTCAATGAACATACTTGGTGTTACTGTAACATCCGCTCTTTCTTGGAAACCCCACATTACCGGAGTAGCTAAGTCTGCCTCTAAGAAACTGGGTGTCCTATTGAGATGTCGAAACTTCTCTTCTGAACAGTTGCTCCGTTTATACAAGGGATTGATTCGTCCTTGTATGGAGTACTGCTAGAACATTTGGGGTGGTTCTAGCTCTGTTTCCTTACTTGACAGACTTGAGTCGAAAGCGGTCCGTCTTATAAACTGTCCCAAGCTAACTTCCAAGCTTGACCCCCTTGCCCTACACCGCAATGTTGGTTCATTTTCCCTGTTCTATAGGTATTACTTTGGCTTTTGCTCCCGAGAGCTGGATGATTGTATGCCCCCACACTAGCTAGGCCACGCAATACCCGTTTCATAATTCTCTATATTTCAATTAAGGCCCGGCCTCGATGTGGACATTTGTCCTTGACTGGAGCCTTATTATAAAAAAGAAAAAAAAATCAGTTGATATACAAGGAAAAGACGCAACTAAGACGCCATTAGTAAACAAGTGTAACCGGATAGTGGTATTCGGGTTGGGGGTGATCGGGTCTGGCATCATCCTGTCATGAAATTTTATTATGTAAACAGTAAAGGGGACTTTACAAATTTTGCCTACGACAAAGCTACCCAGTTTGTATAGACCTTCATTAATATTAATATTATAATTCTCTGTGTATTCATTAATAGAAGATTCAATGATATTTCTCGTGGTAAGGGAGTTACAGATAATGATTTTGAATTAGCGTTACTTCAGTCAATACAATGGTCATAATTATCAACATGATTAAACAAAGCATTTGATTCTTGTCCATTTCTTATAGCTGTGGATCTCGTCATCTGATGAGGCCAGTTATAGTTCACATGACACTCGTAGTTGCTTCCACCTGACGAGGCCAGGTAATCGTCCACACGACACATGTTGCTCCCTTCAAATTACGAGGTTAAGACAGTCGTCCACACGACATCTGTGGCTGCCTCAACTTGACGAAGGCAGATGATCGTGCACATAAGACCTGTGACACCGCCTCTAACATTCCTTAGTCACCAGGATCAACCAGTTTCCATCAACAGGGAACAACAGATCAGTTTAGGGTGACGAATAGCATCTGATGAATGTATATTCTCAAAAAAGGTTAATCTGGAA
Organism: Panulirus argus; assembly: GCA_038088735.1. Classification (NCBI taxonomy): domain Eukaryota; kingdom Metazoa; phylum Arthropoda; class Malacostraca; order Decapoda; family Palinuridae; genus Panulirus; species Panulirus argus. Next base: position 17,812 of record JAYMFT010231560.1, read on the forward strand.
AGAAGAGAAATTCTTCTGAAGCAAAGTTCCAGAAATATCTACACTGAAACACGTTCCTTTTTTGGGGGGATTTCTTGCTTACAGCTCCTAGATATCTGCGAATCATTTATATAATTTTTTGTAACAAACTTCACCTTCATCATATTTTTGTTCGTTTTTACGTACAGACAGACTCTGTTCTCATTAACTGAACTACAAACAGTGAAATGTTCCGTCTAATATTCTTGGACCAATCATTCTTGAATTGTACGTGTTATCATCAACACTGGTATCGTAATACAGACGAACAAATGGAAAACGCGCATTACGTTACTGTTAGACGTAGAAATATGAGAGAGGTTAACAGTCTTTTGCCGATATCTTTTACAATACAGAAGTAAACGATTACAGTAACATTTATTACTGATGTGATGATTGCCAACAACAAATATGATCCTCCAAAACGTAAGAAACCCAAGAAAAGTTGCGAAATATGTAATTCAATAGATTAAACAGAAAGTACATAGAGAGAAATGCATAGAGCCCTTAAAACTAATGACTTGTCTAGGCTACCATATAGCAGAATGAAAACATCTGTTACTCGGACCGTAAAATCTCAACCTGAATCGCGACACGAACACATGATCAAGGAGACTGAAAGATGCGTTCATCTGACCTCTTGGAAAGCAGAGATAAGTAAGCGGGACAAGGAAAATCAGTGACAGCCACTTCCATTAAGAAATAAAGAAAATGTTACAATTGGACTTTAAAAAGCGGCACTATTGTGAATAAAAAGCGATACTACGAAATTTTGTGACCACGGTTAATGGGGAAACTTTTGTGTGGGGACGAGGAAGCCAGGGTTAAAGACTCCGTGAATTCTTCCTTTCGTTCGGCTGGTGAGGAAATATGGTGATCGATAATGAAGCGTTTGTAGCGAGTATTGACCGGACTGAAGATCATTCAGTGATTCCCTCTGTGATCCTTAATAATGTACTGATTTGGTTGATATCCCACGCTAATTTTATACAACATTAAGAAAAGGATGCTGAATGTGAAGTAGAATGTATGCTCGAAAGCAAAGGCTCTTCTTTCTGAAAACCAGAGACAAACGTCTAATCAGGGACTGTTGTCAAACACCTAAGTAACTAGAGAGAGTCAATATTGTAAAATGCAAAGATTCCCGCCTAAAGAATTAGGCTTGTGCAAAAATTCACAGGCTCGACTGACTCTCTCTCTCTCTCTCTCTCTCTCTCTCTCGAGATTCAGGTCACAGGCAGAAGTCCCCATCCAGGACAGGCCTACTATGAAACAAAAAGGGGCAGAAGGCTTGAAAACTAATAGGAAGAGTCCAGAAGCTTTTTGAGAAGGTGGCGAACCCGACATTTAAAGAGGAGCAGGATATTTACATGGCTGTAGGGAAAGTCACGCAATGGTTAAAGAATTCCAATGCTTAGCGGTGTGAGGAAAGAAACAGATATCGCAACAAGAATATACTGAACTGCTAAGGACTGCACGGTGATCGTGCGACGCAGTGGCTCGCTATTGGTAGGCGCGCACAAGTAGCCAGCCCTCGGGAGCATATACCGATGGGTAATCTACAGAGGAGTTATAGAAAAACCAACACAATGGCGCAGAGAAAGCGGTTTGGATTTTGAAGCTTGGCTGGAAGAGCTGATATGTGGAAGCGCTTCAGCTTCGACTCTGTCATGTATGTATGGAGAGCTGGAACCCCACCAGGCGTGAGAGCAGTGCTCTTTACGCGAGACGGTTAGTCCTTTGGACAGTCAGGGCAACTGTTCACAGGAGAATACTCTACCTGCGCCCGAGTAAGACTTCCCGTTTCTTGGAGGCAGACTTGACTACTGTGGGTTTCCGAAGAGAGATTGGAAGTTACGGTGATATCAAGCATGTTTGTCGTGTTGGGCTGTGGAACTATACCGTTTCCATGCGAAGAGAGATGGGAGAATTTGTGGGGTTTTAAAAAGAGCAATAATAAAGAAATTGGGTTTAGGAGGCAATGAAGTTCACTTGGTCACTCTTGCATATTGGGAAACTCTATCCAAACTTTACCCTATATATCCTATATATAGCTTTTTAAGATTTTTTGTTCATAACTGTGCTGGAAATTTGAAGCCGGGAGCTGTGGTGAATCTTGACATATCTAGAGCTTTGGACAATATATTTCCGTTAATTATGGAGAGGTTACGTTACAGAGTGTTTCATTTTCTCTCCCATATGGATTAGCATTCGTCAATGCCTGGTTCTCAGTATTAATGTAAAGTGAACTATGATCAAGTAATAGTCTGTGAGCCCGTCTGAAGACTGCCGCTTTGCCGCTAGAGGCTGCCTACTCCGCTGTCACGACAACATGTGTTGTAATCAGTAGGTAACCTTGATACCGCAGCGCTGTGGTTTACTGTTTCATTGCTTAAATAGCGACCACTGAATGTTATAATCACTTTGCTGTACTCTGAACTTCAGCCATTCTTCGTCCAGTCTCTGCTGGTGTCTCCCCACGCAGGCCTCTCTTCCCAGCTCGCTCACTTTCCCCCGCCCGCTTCCCACCCATATCATTTCCGCTCACGCCAGCCGCCCATTTATCCACTAACCCCAAGGGGAAGGACGGGGAAGAACTGGGTTGGTTGTGATCCGGCTGCCGTATCCGGGATTCGAACCCGGGTCCATTACATTGGTGGTTTGCAACACTAGCCACTGCGCTGTGTGTGTGTGTGTGTGTGTGTGTGTGTGTGTGTGTGTGTGTGTGTGTGTGTGATTCTTCGTCCCTCTGAATGTACAGCTTGGAGTGTTTCATAATTTTTTTACATGTATAACTCCACACTTGTGCTCCTTTGTACGACTGTATGCCTCTGCACCTCACTTCGCGTCCCCCTGTTTGTCTGTGCTTGAGTCTATAACAAGCCAACACTCCGTCGTAGGGTGAGCTACCCCTCGGGGGCTCGAACCACGGACCCGCTATTTCGGAGACAACAGGGACGACGTTCGTGCTAAGGGAGCAACAAACACTGACTCTTGTGTTTATGGCTCTTTCTCTCTCTCTCTCTCTCCTCTCCATGTGCCTCTTTGTGTGTGTGGGAGCTTGAATCTGTGTGTGTGTGTGTGTGTGTATGTGTGTGTGTGTGTGTTTGTGTCTGTGTGTGTGTCTGTGGAAGTGTGTGTGTCTGTGTGTCTGTGCCTCACGGTGCGCTTGGCTCTCTGCTGTGACGTCTCTGTGTCTGGTCGTGGGAGTCTGCTCCTCCCTCAGTGGGGGTTTCATGTGCGCCTGTTTCTCTGAACTGGCTGTTCTATGTACGGAGCCCCTCTGTGTGTAGTTCCCCGTGTATGCCTGTTTCTGTCTGTGTTTCTGAATATGTCTGTCTGTCTGTCTGTCTGTCTGTCTGCGTGCAATTACCTATTTGTAGTGTAAGGGAAGGGAGTTTTACACTCGTGTGTGTATGTGTGTGTGTGTGTGCGCATATAAGTGTGTTTTCTGCGTTACGTGTAGCTTTAGGTACTTATACCTTTTCACACGTTACTTTCGGCGTTTGCTTCTTTGTGTCGTTTTTGGGAAGTGTACTTGTAACTGAGCGTGTGGGTATGCGTTCAGACACAAGCCATGCCCGTCCCTCCCGTATCGAAGGCAGAGATTAGCACCGAAGTGAAGGCGGACCATCCAGTACCACCCATACTGAGACCTGAGGTAGACGGCGCGGCAGACGAGCAACACCAGCCGCCATACTGCACAATATCGCCAGCATCCATCTCCCCTCCGTAATTACCTAACACAGAGGAATGATTAATTCCATAAGTTGGGGGTCGCTTAGGATTTAATTAGCGCATTTTAGTCGCTACGCCGCTCCTGTGACAAAGCGGGGCGGCGCCCCACGGGGTCTGGGGTCCTGCGGCTCGTCTCCCCGGAGCTGCTGGATGGAATAAGGGAGTCATTCCAGTAGAAAAGGCCAGCGGTGCCTAATGTCACCAGATGAGGCCGCTGGCGCCTCTCTCTTACAGGAACACGTCGGAGCCTAGACTCCAAACCAGCTCTGGCATCCCTCTCTGACAGAGTGCCTTGCAGGAAGCTGTTCCTTCCACCATTCGCTCCCTGCTTGTTGAAGCCTACAATAATGACCTACACATTCAGTTCCTCTGGATACTTCCACACTTTGGACATAAGGGTCATTACCATGTTGATAACCCAGATAAATACGCTCGTCTGCTCTCGGGCCCCCCAACACCAGACTTGGTCTAACTAAAGGCACAGTCCGTGCCGGTCTCATAGCATTCATCCGCGAGCAAGACCTCCCGAGAAATGCTGAAAGACCTAGTAGCTAGTTTTAGCATTAAGTACTGTGATAGTTTCAGGTTTAAGAAACATGAATACGGAAAGTACAGGACGCGTACCAGAGTAAGTGATAATGTTGCTGCTAGAATGCGCCTCGGGAACAGGCACATGTGGCAAGGCGCGGGAAACTGTGATCCTGAACATTCTAAGCGCCGATTCTGCTCTGTACGTGATAGACACACTTAAACCAGCATGTCATCCAATGTCCTAAATTCACATTGTGACCATCTTATGGGCAGTAATATCCTTGAAGATATTTTGGCACTGTATCCTAATTTGCCATGATCTGAGCTGTAGAGGTGGCTATTATATATATGTACGCATTGATCATGTAAATATTCCATACGTAACCCTCAGTATCACACTGTATTCTGTGAAATATAAATCACCGCATATTTGACGTACCCGAAACCTCTTTTTGACCCTCTCTACATTATGTAGGGTACCTAATGTGGTGTGTTGTCGCTCCCTATCGCAATGTAATATTTGTGCGTGTACCTAAGAGAACCCAAAAATCCTGTGTCCTTATGTGTGTCCTCTGTTGCCTTGTTTACATTATAACAATGTCATTAATGCCAGTCCCTCAACGTTCCTGGGCACTCAGGCAAACCTGTTACTCCTATTCTAATATATAATACCCACTGTTCGATCTGCACTTAATCCACTATCCCCAGACAGGTATCCTTCACTTTAAAACTTTGTGTACACTTAGAAAATTAATGACCTTAACATCAAAGCTTGATTAGATTAGTGTCTGAGGCCACCAAATGTTTACCTCTACAGGCAGCTACGGGAGTTTGGCTCCACTGGAGGGGACCGCCAGGGCGCGTTAGAACACGTCACCCAGTGTTTGGTTCTGATGGAGGAGTCGGCTTTACCTGTTTCCACCAAAGGCAGCCAGTCAGCCAGATACCAGCGTTTAGTTCTTCTCCAGAGGTTTCGTATTCCCTGGCGCTGCTGCCTGACGCTGCCAGTGTCTTAGTATACAGCTGAGACACACCACTTCCTGTGGGGGAGTGACAGGTCGTCGACTGCGTTATACACTACACTTACATCATACGTCACATCCGCAAGAAATCGTAATGGTCTCGGGACACCGAGCCACACACACCACTCGGACAGCCCCACGGGACACGGACAATGACCCCCATACTTCCTCACCCTCAGTACCAAAGGCGTCAAGTCCTTAGATCCTACCACACACCGATCCAGGTCCTTGAAGGAAGTCACAGGAGCGGAATAACCTATTCCAAGATATTACTGATAAATAGCTTCTTCTGCGGAAATGTGTGTGCTTCTGATAGATTATAACAGGGTCATTGTCACGAAGCATATAAGGTGACGTTCATTAACGAAATGAAAATTCTAAAGAATCATAAGAAAATGAAATTTAAAATTTTTCGAAAAGTTTCAGAGATATGGCAGTGCGAAGGGTCGTAAGCCTTTGGTGTTCTGCAGCAGTTATACGAGTGAGGTAGTCTCATAATCTTCAAAGTCTCATGATTCTGGGAGGAAAGTATTTCTATGAAGATGCCCATGTTATGGAAGTGGTAGCTTTATCGAAGTCTTAAAGTTCGGATCGCTGAACAGTTCCCGTATTCGTTACTAAACCAAGACTGTACCAGAATGCGCCTCGAACGCCAATATAAAACAACAGTGAAGCAGTGTGGCTAGACTGTCGGGATAAAGAAGGAAGACAGGTTCATCCGAGCGAATGTGATCATCTGACAGCGATGTTGCTCTAGCAGAGATCTCAAAAATGATTTTCAATTTGACAGCGCGGGAAAACCTGGCGGACACAGGTCGCGCGTGACGGTACAGCAGTTTGGTGACCACAGGTTATGGCCGGCACGTCCCGCTCTTGGCAATGTTCATTTGATTCATAATTTGATTAATTCTATCGTCTTTGGTGAAACATAAATAGATATCATGCCTTCCTCTTTCTAAAATATGAATTCATTTAAACTCTTAAAGATAAGTGAATGCAGCTATATAGAAAATACCACATATATTGAATCTAAGTCGTGATATCTTTGTTATCTTATCTCATTTATTTCTAGACAAGCTGGTCTGAGGTGTTAGTTAAACCGGCCAGATGCCGATCCAGCCAGCACCTACCTGGCCTCACCACCTGGGAACAACAGATACACCAGGAGAAAAAATATAACATATATTAAGTTGATTCGTTTTGATTGCATTTATCAAATAACTTTTTAGTGTTAATCGACGTTCCGGGTGATCATTCTGCAGAGGGTTTGATCTGATATTTCATCAGCCGAACCCAGATGATGAGGTTGGTCGTGACGCCTGGGGGAAGTGTGGTGGCCAGGTGGGTGTGTGGTACACGGGGAGTTGGTGATGGCCATGCGGAGGGCCAGCCCTCACCACCACATTGACCTACACAGCTGCCAGTATCGACCAGCGTCAGCCAGTGTGTCCTGCAACACACACTAACGCTAACATTAAGTGTGACCGACAGACAGGCAACACTGGGTGGAAATATATACACACAGACCAGCCCAGAACACCTTCTCGATTGCAGAGATAGATAGAATTTTTCCTCCCATGATCAAGTGATGTTAACACTGAACTTCCCTCGTAACGTCTGCACACTTCGCGTCCCCACGCACACTCGAGGAGCAAAGCTCTCCCTGTGTGATCTCTCTGCACGATTTTATGACCCTTGAGCACGACGAAACCTGACCCCTTAGGGGTCACGTCTTGGGCCGGGCCATCATGTCCAAGGGTCGTACCGTCGTGCTCAAGGGTCGTACCGTCGTGTTCAAGGGTCGTAGCGTCGTGCTCAAGGGTCGTACCG
>JAYMFT010231561.1:0-11186 GCA_038088735.1 Panulirus argus
GTGTGTGTGTGTGTGTGTGTGTGTGTGTGTGTGTGTGTGTGTGTGTGTGTGTGTATATACCCTAGCCTGAGCCAGGTGCCCATATTATCAGCCAACCCCTAGGGGTGGATGAACAGCTGGGTTGACTGGACCGACTGCCGCTTCCAGAATTCGAACCAATACGCTCGACCCTGGGGGGCCCGAGGATGCGTCACGGTCAGGAACACTAACCGATATACCAGAGAGGTCCATATAGTCACGGTGACCCAACACAGGGGTTCTGGCGTGTCAAATGGCTCAAGAAAACAAACCTATGACCTTTTTTTCCTGGTCGTCGGGGTTATTATTGGCTTTTAAAGATGGCCTTTTGGTCAAGTTATTCTCCTGTTACTTTTGCCCATTTGCTGAACACTGCGTCCCAACGCGGTACTAGGTAGTACCCTAATGGTCAGTTTGGACGACGTAACAGTGCTGTCCAAGTATATGAGCCAATATTTTGAAAAAATTGGGTTGGTGCTCCAAAGGTTGTTGGAATTTCTCAAAATGTAGGTTCCTTATGAAGCAAGTTCTTCAGACTTGTGGTTAATGTAGACGGGATAACGACCTGTGACGATAAATCTGAAGTGGTAATGGAGTTTCCCAATTCCAGGACAGTGGATGATCTTAAGGTATTTCAAAGACTTAACAGGACTGTATAGGGCGTTTACATATGATCTTGCAAGGCTGCTTGGCCATTTGATAAGCTTGATCAAGATAGGCTAAACTTTCGTAAGGAACACAGCAGCAAGAGGCACTTGAGGAGTTAAAGAGACCCTTGATAACTAATTCAGTTTGTAGGTTTGTAGTTTTCATGGAGCCATTTACAATGGCACAGGATGAACCTATTAAGGGATTAGGTACCCTTTCTCATGCAGACGTAGTGACAAAGTATTACCCATACGATACGGTAACTGAATTTTGTCTAAGGCAGAGTCGATCGGTTGTTACCGAGTCAATACACTGGTGATGGCATGGTTCACTTCAGTAGATCCGAGACTTGATATGCGGTAACCCAATCCATGCTTTGAAGGACCATGCCTCATAGGAGCTCATTCATACCTAACACACCAGGAGTGTCGTCCTACTTGTGAATACCTGGAAGGAAAGGCAGATAAAGTGGAAAACGTCCCGATAAGATTGTACCTATGGTATTGTCTGTATTACAGCCATCATGAAGAGGTGGCATATTTGCAGCTACAGGACCCTCATTAGGACATCATCATACATCGTCTCTAATAAGAAACGCAGATCGTACTTGATTAGATGGTCATGTCACTGAAGGAACTGATAAACCATAAAAGATTCTCGTTCTGAGGTACACTCTCCCAGAACTGTATGGGCTACTTATGGGGCCTGGCGTATCTGGAGATGAAGAGAATACCACATGCACAACAGTGTCGGCTGAGTTGGTATTTCTGATTGTGAGTTACACCTTTCCTTCTTTCTTTCTGCACCTGATAAGAACATAAGAAGTGAGGACACTGCAAGATGCCTATTGGCCCATGCTAGACAGGTCCTGAGTCTGTCCACCCTACAACCAACCGACTGATCCCGTAAACACATCCAACCTTCGTTTAAAGCTACCTAAAGACCTAGCTTCCACTACTGCACCTGGCAGCTTGTTCCATAAATCTACTACCCTATTCCCGAACCAATATTTACCCACATCCAACCTGAATAATTTCTTTCCTATTTCAAATCCATTATTTCTTGTTCTCTCTGATGGAGCCATTCTAATAACTTTATTCATGGCTAATAACTTTATAATCACCTTATCCGCAGTACACCACCACCTGTCACATAATGTAGTGAATCAATATGAATTGTGACACCATATACAAAATCACTAACGTCATGTGCAACCCCTCTGATTTATGCACCATGGACCATATGTCAGCCCCAAGAGATGGATGACCAGATAGGAACATAACGCTAATACGTTTGCCTGACACAAGGTTACAGTCGAATCGCTTCGAACGCACTGTGAATCGCAGTGACCCAATATTGCATTCATCTGCAAGTAATTAGACGTCTATTGTAGTGCCGAGTCCAAATATAATTTCATTATGATTCACTGTATTGCGGTATTGTTTCTCCTTCAAGAAATGAGATAACTAATGTGAATGAGGCGTATCATTTCATGATTCGTTCTGAAAGCGGGACATTTTCTGATGCACGCTACGAGTCAATGTCGTCAAGTGTACCATACATGCTGCACAGGTGTTGCCGCAACGTCGTAATCTGCTATGGTGTTGTTATGTAGTGTTTAGGAACGTTTATTCTTACTTTGCTCCATCTGCTAATCCCTTTCATATTCGATTTGTTTTGACAGACGTGATGTGGAGCGACTGAGAGGTAATGGCAGAAGTGGCAGAATATCTGTTGGATCCAGGCAGGCGGGATCGAGCAACTAGCTCATATTGGCATGGGACGGGTCATCTGCACTTACTAATGCGCAGATGTTGGAAGTGGCGCTTCTCCCTTCCGTCAAGGCGCTGCTGTTCCCTGATGCAACGCCGTTTTACCTCGTACAAGACAATAGCCCCGTACATACAGCAGATGTCGTCAGGACCATCTGGAGATGACGCTGGTGCCACATCCTCCAAAATCTCCGGACCTGAACCCGGTAGAACACATCTGGGCAGCGATTACCAAGAGGTGCGCCCGTCACAACGTCATCCAGCGAAGCCGAGAAGCCGTGGTCAGCAGTGCGTTGTTGGCTTAGGAGGAACTTAGAGCGCCATAGGGTCAGGTGTTGACACAGTCTCTAGTGGCCCCCATACCCCACAGGCTGGATAGTTTCACTGATACAGGGGAAGGGGTGGATATACTAAATATAGTTTGCTAGAAACTCCAGTTCAACAAGTAGTAAAGATCTTTATGAATATTGGTGACTGTCATTTACTATAAGGTATTGCCAATGCCTAACATTATCTAAGTCATTATCACTGGATTACATGATCACTACAGGAACCTGTGTTTTCCAATGAAATTCCGATACAAGTCTCGGTCATGGAACTCCAGCAGAAAAAGAAACGCTGTGTGATATATTTGGATATATTTTCGCTACATCAATCTATCATCCTACCAATGATTGAGGACGGTGATTCACTAGAATTAAATAAAATGCCAAACATTATAACTGGCAGTCTCACAGATTTTAGGAAGGCAGGGCTACCAGGATAATGCAGGTTACACACACTTTTCAGACGGTTTGGTCCATACCAATACACTGTATTGGTGAGGAGAGAGGCCGATACTTTTTGGGGAGTGTGTACAACCTTGAAAAGAAATTCTTCAAGTTGTGCTTCGAGTTCTGGACAGAAACGAAGCTCCCAGAATTGCTCACTCGTTTAAAGATAGTATTCTTAAACGAGCCAGGTTGAAATATTTTGAGTCAGCGACAGCCAAGGATTTAAAAAAGACTATACGGAGAGCGATACCATCCGTGTGCTGCTCCAAAGGGTCATGCCTCAGCACTAGCACCGATGTAACATTATGTGCCTGACGGCCCGTGGGAGAAGGTCTGCCTCAATATCATCTGTGGATTTACTGAGACGTAGAGAAGGAACAGGAACGTTGTGGTTAAAGTGATTTGTTTTTTCTAGACTTTCTGAGTTGGTACCTGATGGACAGGTAAATACAGTCGCCATGGCTTCTATAGATACCATTAGCAGCAGATATTCTACTCCTAAGAGATCTCTCCAATGATGGGTCAGATGTTCACAATACTGCCGTGGTTGAATTTCATAGACCCTTCGACAGCAAGAAGTGCAACTCTACTTCCTATCATCCACCGAGAACGAGTTAGAAAGTGTTAAAAGTACCTGGAGTGAGGTCATAACTGACGTCCGGTGTGCCAGTCAACTCGGCTGTGAGTGTCTTTGTCGGAGAATCCCGACATTATGTTCTGTATGAGGTGAAGGGACCGCCTCACCATCCTGTGTTCAGAGTCAAGACCCGTACGTCATGTGGAGGATCAGATTTGAACTAGTTTAGGACACTGAGCAAGATATATTCCACAGCATAAAACAATATCTGAAGAAGGAGAGTGTCGTTCACATGGGCTGGTTATGGTTCAGGGTTAGGCTATGATCTATGCAGAGCAGTAGAGAAGTCCCGTGAGAACAAATACCAGATGAAATGTCGAAATGATACGTAGACCGGAGTGGATCTTATGGACCATCTACAGAAATTGTAGTACCTGGACTTGATGCCCCAAGCCTATCCTGTGGGTGTATGAGGCCAATCCATCGGTGACAGGGACCTCAAAACTCTTCCTCACACTGAGGTTGTAATCTACGTTCCCGCAGGGAGGGCGCTGTGGCTACTGATCAAATACACAATGCCAAGTGCGATCGTGAAGGATTTGATTTTCTAAAAAACTCACTTAGACACTTGGCCTTTTCAATATGTTGTTCTAAACATAGGTAATAATGACTTGGCTCATTTTCCTTAGTGAGGAAGAATATTCCACTCTCAGAGATATACCGATGGATTATGACATTGTAATTATCAGACGCGATAAAGTTAATGGGGTTGTTCTATTAAAACGAGATGGTTATGCACCAAAAACGTTACGAATACTTCAGCACAGAACTAAATTATGATATTCTGACTGAAACATGAAGATAAAACTCATAGAGTTTAAAGGAATCAAGGCAGTAGTGTTATTGATGATGATTCGTATTCATAGTTATAAGCATCTCTCTCCCAACCAGGCGTTATGTACGATCTGCCAAAGGTGCATGAGGAAGACTATCCCTCTGCGAATGGTACTCAGTGTTACAATCTAGCAGAACTCTTAGCTCCGGCTATTTCACCAATAATCAATAATGAATTTACAACAAAGAACTCTTTGTTATATGTAAAAGTAATACGTAATTCGGATTTCAGTAGTTGCGTTATGGCCACTCGAGGAAGCCATCAATATCTGGACTGACAACCTATAAGTAATACAAACACATTTCATAGGTTGACTACGTCTCAGTTTAAGGAATCATTATCTCGGTCATCCAGTGATCGTTTTCTTTTGTTTAATGGCGCTACATTTAGACAAACGGATGGTGTAATGATGGGATCCCCACTGAGGCCAACATTAGCTAACACGTTTTTGCTACCATGAAGTCAGGTGGTTGGAAGAGGGTGCATCACATGTTAAACCTTTGTTTTACAGACGATATGTAGATGATTATTTTTTTGGTTTTTAAATCTACTGACGATATTCTTTTATTTTTAGATGATCTGAACTCCCAGCATAATTCCATTGAATTTACTTTGGAAGTGTAAAAGAATGACACCCTCTCTATAAACACAACTTGGTGGTAACTCTGGCCACACGAGCATCTTATGTTTCTATTGATTGTCTTAAATTCCACACTGAAGTAGAATCATTGAAAAATATTTTGTACAGGAACAACATCCCTTTAAACTTCATCAATGTGTACATTGGTACAACACTGAACAAATTATTATGTCCACTAGGAAAACCATCAGCTGTACCAAGGGATGTGATATATTTTCCAATCTTGTCCACTGGGAAAGGCGGTTAAACACTTCATGAGAAAATGGTGACCATATTACTAAACGAGAATCACGTACAAGTTAACATTAGAGCGTCTTTTAAAGCATGAAATACAATTCAGTCATTTTTCAGGCATTCATGACCACGTTGGACGGGCAGGACGAACGAACTGCCTACTTACTAAACCACTCCTCTCAGCAATACGAAACCACGACAGTGACCAGCCAATGTGGGCAGCAAGCTTATCTGTGCTGGCCATTAGCTCATCAACCACCGACCTGTCAGCACTGGAGTCCCTCCTGTCCTTCAGGAACAAACCTACTATACGTAACAATGAGGTATGGACAGAGTTATTGTGTTTTTGAATAAGCTTTATTAGGTTTGAGTAGATCTGTCTAGTTGTTTTCAACGTGCCGTGCGAGACGCGAATGCTATGTATATATTCTATGGCATTGAATGGACTAGGCTTATCGCCCTCGGGCGTAACAAATTAATTGTATAAATGTCTAGTTGTTTTGCAATGAATATTCTAACGTTAGGATATTTGATTAAGAACTGTAAGATTCTAATTTTCGACTAAAAGATATTGCGTCCGTTGAATTTATTATGTTATTTACGTTTTCATGTATTTTAGATAAAGTAGGAATGTTGGCATTATTAATCTTATCTATTCTTTCTCGATTATTCATTTCGGTTTGGGCTTTTATGATATATATATTTTTCAGGGAACATTTTAGATCTTATGCTTTAACAGCGTTTTCACATTTTCATATAAGAATGTTATATATATATTCCAGCCTCGTACTTTCCATGGGCTATCTTCTTAAAGGATTTAATTATATACATTTGTTTGCCTGGGATGTACATGTATTCTTTTTCTCTTATTGATAATGCTATGCTTCAGAGCTGTGTAATTCTCTTTCAAAGTCTTTAAGATTTTTAATCATTAACGTAGTTCGAGAGTGTCTTTACCATTTGGATTCCTAGATACTTAGTTGTAATACGGTGTGGTCCTTGCAGGCTGCTGAGGGAGCCATGTGGTGGTCGGCTGCCTGTAGGAAAATTCCCAGACCCTTATAGTAACGTACATGTGATGATACCCTAAGACCCGACCTGCTCGCCATAGCCAAAGCCGCTTTGATGCACATACTCCTCACTATTGAAGCTACGCATTGCGGAACAAGGTTGGCGTAGCCTGGCTTCAGGACCGGTAAGTTATTGTCATTTATTTCCTGTCTCCTTTCTTTTCTGCCTCAAAACTAGCTAGTTCCTTGTTCATGAAGTCGATGGTTCGTAATCTCACTCTCAGATCAGTAGAACTTCTTACATGTGCATTGCCAATTGAGGCCAGTACGTTCGTTAATGGTTTAGCTAATACCGTATCTCCGCCAATCAAGGGGTGCCATTCCAATCCCTGAGGTATTCAGACTCATGGGCATACCAGGCTTATGTATCTTTGGTAATCCTCTTATCCGCGGGGAGCGAGGCTCTTTTTCCAATAGACTCAGTAACCTCGTACACCCTTCTGCTTTGTTGATGATTCTTCTTGCTTGCCAGCTGAACCTCTCCGCCTCTTTCTCTGCATACGTAGATCCATCACTCAGCAGGTCCATTATTTTGCCTACGTAGTTCTACCTTGTTCGTAATGATCACTCGACCACCTTTGTCAACCTGAGTGATGAATATGCTTTCATCTTTCCTAAACATCTTAAGGGTGAATTATAACGTCTCGGCAAAGCATTATGGTCACTAACCATATACATTTATGTTTGTCTATACTTGTATTAAAACCTTTCGCTTGTTTTGATTTTGATAGAGTCAGACGTAACTTTACTGATTATAAGAAATGTCATTATAGGCACATGACAATTACTCCCAACACTAGAAATATCAGCACAGAGGCAACGCACAAACTACATGGCACATATACTAACTAGAGCAGATGTGGACAAGAAAAATATCCCTTGATATCCACTATAGAAAATTCATCCGTTCCACTCCGAACTTTGCTTCACTTGCCTGGTCTTCCAAAAGCACATATAAGAAATCCACAAGCCACACAAAATAATGTACTCTGAACAATGGCTCGCTGGCTCGCAACTCCAGACACTCAACATCTACACAAAGAAAACGAAGCTCCTCCCAGTACAGCATCACCTCTGCAGCTCGGCAATCAGCTCCAAGCAACAGCATGAGACCTCTCCCGCCCAAACCACTCCATAACTAACCACCAACTCACAGGCAGAAATCAAAAGCCTATCCTTATTTCACACCCCATACTCACAGATCCTCTTACCCTCAACAAATATAACACTGACAGAATACACATGGACTAAAATAACCCGACAAGCACTAAACAACCGGCCTCCCAACCCACTCCTAAACTCCACCTCACTAGACATCTCCCATCAGAAGGTACATTCCCTAGATAAACACGAGCCACACTTTCCAATCAACGCTCTAGACATCACCCCTCCCTACCACACGTCAGTAACCGTTTCAGTGTATCCCACGACCCTTCATGTCTACGATGCATCTGACAGAACGAAGACACCGAGCATTTGCTGCTAAATTGCCCTGCACTCTCTACATGTTGACATACGAACAACATTGCTACACTTGATGACCTGTGGTCCTGAGCCTCATAAAGGTAGAGGGGACTCTAAGACAGGAAGTGTGAATAGGTAAATAACGAATGAACAAGCAAATATATGGCACCGTTTTCCGTGCCAGAAACAGATAAAGAAAGGCTCACACTCAGTCTCTAGCTGTCATGTGTAATGCACCGAAACCACAGCTCCCTATCCACATTCAGGCCCCACACACCTTACCATGGTTTGCCGCAGACGTTTCGCATTCCCTGGTTCAGTCCATTGACAGCACGTCGACCCCAGTATACCACACCGTTCTAATTCACTCTAACCCGTGCACGCCTTTCACCCTCCTGCATGTTCGGGCCCTGATCGCTCAAAATCTTTTCCATTTCATCCTATCATCTTCAATTTGGTCTCCCCGTTCTCCTTGTTCCCTCCACCTCTGATATATATATATCCTCTTTTTCAACCTTACCTCACTCATTCTCTTCATATGTCCCTTCCTTTTCAGCACATCCCCTTCTGCTCCTTCAACCACACTCTTCATATTACCTACCGCACATCTCTCTTAACCTTTCATTAATTACTCGATCAAATCACCTCAAACATTTCATTTCCAACACATCCACCTTCCCCTGCACAGCCTTATGTATAGCACATGCCTCCCATCAACATAATATTGTTAGGACTACTAATCCTTCAAACATAACTATTTTTGCCCTCCCAGATAATATTCTCTTTTTCCATACATTCTTCAGCGCTCCCAGAACCTTCACTCTCCCCCTCATCCTATGACTCCCTTCTTCCAAGTTTCCATTCCCTGGTATGTCCACTCGCAGGTAACTAGAACACTTCACTTCCTCCAATTTTCTCCACTCACCGTCACAACCCAACACTCAACTTTCTTCTTTCAAGGCTTTTGTACAGTCTTGCAATTTTGTTACAAAAGAGTCTTTTGATAGCTTTCTGAAGATGGGTAAGGTGGTGCCCCACACGTATAGTTGAGTAAGATTAATGATTTTTACATCTATAGTACTTTGGCCTTGGTCTCACTATTCATTTATTCAGAAGTTCTCCAAGATTTGAAGGGCATCCACTCAGCACGGTGTCTGTTTCAATACCTACTCAATTCTTTGGTTGTTATTCCAAACCGGTTCGTCAACATGCCTGAACACATTCTAAAAGACTGGCAAAAAAAATCACAAACACGCTTGAGAATTCGTGCAAAAGATGGATAAAAACAAAAGATTGTTGTGTGTCTTTAGAAACTAATTTAGCCGCAGCAGAAATACAGTGATGTCAAATAATAGAAAACGCGCTGATATTATGGGGGAAATTAATGTAACTCAGGGTTATCTTATTGTGTACAATGTTACAGCGATATGTTTGCGAATTTAATTCGTGTGAATTGTTTGATATGTACGGATTCAAGTATTCTAATGTCTAATGAGTCTACGAATATATTTCTGGAAGAGGTGTTTGGATAATAGTCCAGTTTCTTTATTCCTTGATAGAGGAATCGGGATCCTAGTACTGTCACTAGGTACCCCTGTTAGAAAGTAATTCTGGGACCTGTTCTGTAACGTTGAAACTAGCATGTTCACTAGAAGGAAGTTCACTATACCCATCGTCTATAGCAACATTTATTAAACTGCTTTGTATGTTGAGCTTTTTGTTTACAAATGGCATTCATGATATTTCCATCAAAGTGCGAGGATAGCCACAAGCCAAGGTAAAGGCACTGTTTTTTTTCTCTCTCTCTCTCTCTCTCTCTCTCCCTCTCTATTTCTGTGCGAAAGAGTGACCAATTTGAACAAATATGATAACCTCTGTTTATAAATGTTTTGATGATATTGGTTTAAAGTATAGTATACAGGAAAGATAATTCAATAATAGTCCTGTAAATGTAGGTTTACGATAAACACTGATATTGAACTTGTTAATGATAAGTGTGATAGATAAGTCCAAGAAATATAATGAATTGTTATTTTCTCTCTCAAACTTTAAATTTGATGTTTGAGTTTCAATATCGTTTGATATGCTTTATATAGGATGGGTCACTATGTGTCACATCCTTTGTTACCGTAAAGGTTTGAATTGAGGTGGCATACGTCGAGGTCGAGCCATATCTTTTCATAGTGACGAAAGAAAGCATTCGCCAGAGTCGGGCCTCTCGTGAGCCCATAGCAACTCCATCAATCTGCGTGTGTAAATGTTTACTAGATATAAGATAGGAATCCTAAATTGCCATTTCCAAAAGAGTTCTAAATTCTTTTTTTTTTCTTTTGTGTAAGATTTAGTACGGTGCTTGCATCTTCAAACGAGGTGACTGTACATATGTGTGTTTTTTCACTTTACGGAATGTTGATGAAAATAGATTCAGTGTTAAAGTCTGTCATATCAACAAGAGCGTTAAATTGTTTTCTAGCTATTTCTTTCATAGGTCGAAGGAGTTCTTTACCGAAGAAATAATTAGAAGTAAGAAGCTATATCATAAGAATCAGTCATTTGATAAGCTTATAGCTGAGAGTTCTTATTTTGCTGAGTACATTGTAGGCTTAGCACGAGTTGCTGAAGAAGGCCATTACAATATACCTGGAGCTGATCCTAATGCAAGCATTTTAGTAATTTCCTTTGTTATGTTCATTTCTAAAGTACGTGTTCAGTTTTTGTTATCTGATTATCTGTTAAAATGGATCTAAGTTAATTCTCCTAGATTTGAAATAATCACTGACAATAACTTCTGCTCTGTTGATGTAAACTAACTTTGGACTTTGTTCGATCAAGGAATGTAAATGCTTCCAACAGCTTGAGGAGTGTGAGGCAAAACAAATTTTCCTTTGTGTGGGCAGGATGTCCTAACCTAACTGGCCCACACTGGGTAGGGATAGATAGGGACCTACAGCTCGAATAGCAACTTCAGAGAGACCGTTTTTATCTCATCGGTAGTCTAGAAGTACGCTACCCGCCTACTGTTCTCTGTGGCCTGGGTTCCAATCTTAAGCGCGGTGGTAAAAAAAAAAAAAAAAATATATATATATATATATATA
>JAYMFT010231572.1:0-11186 GCA_038088735.1 Panulirus argus
CCACTTCACCCCCGTGGACCCGACCGGGCCTGGAGTGTCCTAGCGCAGACCACCGTCCTCCCGCTCGGGTCTGTTGGCCTTGCTGTTCGCACTGACCCATCCAGGTCCACTGTCCTAGCTAGGGGCTTGGGACCCCCCACCTGGCGAAGCACAGGAGGAGGAGTCAGCGCCCTGGTGAAGTCTTCTGTCTCCCTCTTGTTGTGTTCAGACCGATCCCAGAGTCTCCACGGAAGGGTATTGTGACCCAGCCAAACCACAAGAAGCGCGCGAGTTTCCGTGGCTCCGGAGCAGACCCAGTTTCCAGCCGGGCACCGTGTTCCAGGTCGGTCTCTTCCGTGTCCCGATCGGATCCGGGGTCCACGCCAGACGGAGCCTCGTTCCTGCTGGATCCGGCTCCCCAGCCCGGCTCTCCTGCCTGCCTTCTGTGTGATATTGCACCGGCCCACGCGCGGCCCTCCTATCTTCGTTAAATTTCTAATATCAATTATTGTTGCATTACTCCCCAAAGGCAATAAGCCAGCCGTACTAATAAAGATTACCTGACGGTTGGATGACTCCGCGAGCTGCCCACTGGACGCTTCCAGTGGGAGGCCGTCAGTGGACACCAGCAGGCAGACGGTTCTTGCTGGACACAGCCTCTCCCCGCTGGACCTACCGAAGGACGCTTCCAGTGGGAGGCCATCAGTGGGCACTATCAGGGAGATGGATCTTTCTGGACACATCCTCAAGAGCTTCCTCTTGAGCCACTGAGGTGGACGTCTTTTTTTCCTATGCTTCCAGCGGACGCTTTATTCTGCATTAGTTTTTTTCTCCTCTCAGTGGCTGGTTTATTGTGTACACCCAGTGCTAATCCAGTGAGCGGCAGCGCAAAAGGATTACAGAGGCCACAAAGGCTTCTTTGTTAGACCTTCCCAAGCGGCCAGATGATTCTGACAGTTTTTAAGAAGTTGGTTCATTGCATAATCTTCAGGTCTTTCCATATCTCAAACTCGTATCTTAGTTGATAAAGTCTCAGATCTTCAGGCTATCTTGCCATTAACAATAAGGTAGTGGGCCATCTCTGGTGGATTCCCATTGAATTTTTTTTTCTTCATAAACTAAAGACGAAAAGTGTTCTCGTGTGGGTCCATATCTCTTCTCGCACGGTGTGTGGTTCATAAGATTAATATTTCCAGACGGGCTGAAGCTCCAGCAGTACCTGTAGCGTAGCATAAATCTAACAGTGACAGCATCTTGCAGTGCGTTGATATTGCTACCTTCACCGTACATATGGTTTACGTGAAGCATTTTCTTGTGAATGAAAACGGATGTACCATTGGTTACGTGAACTTGTCTACTTGCTACAGATGTGGCTCACTGCTCTTTCAGATACAGCTGCCTGCTCTTTCATGATTACTGTTAAAAAAACTTCAACTTTGTATTGTTTTTAACATCATTTTTATCTGGCGTATATTTTGGATAAGGTATCCGTTTCCTGGAAATGAAAGATGTTGCCCTTCGTTGACCTGCAGCTTGAACTATGATTTCCATACAAGAAAGACGTTTTGTATCGTAATGTCTCAGGCTCGTAGACCAGTTTATAAAGAGGGGTGAAGGTGATATTAGCTCGAACGAATGTATTGCGTCGTGGTTTCCAGAGGACCCAGTGGTCTGTTGCCGTCTGCTGCCTTCCTGTTGATAGCATGGGTAGCTGGCCATCGCAGATCGTGTCTCCGGTCACAAACTGGTCTGGTAGACCAGTTACCCAGCAGCGGCCGGATACTCTTACACTCTCGTGTAGACCGGAGCTATTAGGGCGTCCTGGAAGGGCCTGAGACTGAAGTGAGTTCACCGCTAGAGGGAGTTGTCTCCAAAGGCCAAGAAAGCCATATACTATGATGTGGTCCAAGGCTGCTGGGTGGTCTTCGTGGGGGCCTTGAAGGTGGTTCGGCAATAGAGAAAGCATTCGCGAAGGGCTCAGGCACCGTATAGCACCGTGTTGTGGACCATTCTACACGATCTACCTCGTCGGGCCTGAAACTCCGGTAAGTCGATTCATCACCAGAGGAAGCTGTCTGGAAGGGTTCGGACGCCTTCACACCGCAGTGTGGATCGTCCTCATCGTCAGAGGGCCTGAGACTGAGTTTCCTCAACGCCAGGGAAGGCGGACTTGCCTCCGCGCAACACCCGTCTCTTGCGTGGAACTCCGTTCTATGTTTATCGTATCTTCGCCTGCTTTTTGTATGACGACATTCAACCGAACTGTCCCCTGCTTCCCTCTATACCCTTCCCTACGCCATCTAATACCCCTCCCACTGCATTACCTTTCTCCCACGTTACCCAGTGGACCCCCGTGCTTCCATCTCGCCCCCACGTCTCCACCACCACCTACTACCGACCCGTTCTGGGCCAGCGGCCAACCAACCAGCCAGCACTTCACCCATCGGCCGCCCCCTGGTAACCGGAGCTGCGGCTCAGGATGCCAATTCGGCTGCTCATCGCTTTATCGCCGGTGATTAGGAATAATTAGGGGTAACGCTAGTGTCTCCGGGCGACTGACTTACCAGGTAACAGGCGCAGCACCCATGTTGTACCCAGGTAGCAGCAGGTTGCACACTCGAGACGAAAAGTCCCGTCATTAGCCGATCGAATGGAAGCGTACCTTGTTCTTGGATGGGGGCGGAACCTGGGAGGATGGGAGAATGGGGCGGAGGGAGGGAGGGAGGGGGATAAGGGCAGCCCCTCGAACCTGGGAACCGAGTGGGGGGTGGGTGGATGGTGGGGTATTGGAAGTTGGAGGGACGATGTAGAACGGGAAAGGCAGCGAGGCCACGACGGGTTATATGGTTAGTTCAGCTACCAGTGTGTTGCTGGGGAGGCCCTGCGTAGCCCCGTCGGACCTACCGCAAAAGTGAGAGGCGGAGGCACCGAGAGAATTTCCTGCTGGGGCTCTGCACACCATGGAGGGAGACGGAGATCGGTTTTTGACCTAGCCAGAGGGAGGAGTGGGACGCTCGCAGCCTTCGTGTAATTAGCCTGAAGTGTTTTAGAGGTGGGTGGGTCGGGTGGAAGCCCAGTGGCTTGGGATAGGATTGAGGTGCTGGGGCGCCATTGTCCGGGGGCCTCTTCATGTGCAGGGGGGGGGGGCGGCCTCTCGTCCCAGCCCCACCTTTATGGTAGGCACAGGAAAAATGCTTCAGGAAATGCGTGAGGGTGAGGGCTGGGCGGATGAGGAAAAGAGGATTTAGAGAGAGAGGGAGACCCGAGAAGATGTGGACACGTAGGTGGGAGCGGGGACAAATTACGTTAGCATTGTTGATTGACTTAAAGGCTGAGATTGAGAGATTAGAAAAATAGAATTTAGTTATAACAGAGAGAGAGAAAAAAAGAGGTAGCTTTAAGAGAGGAGGAAAGGTATGAGGGACGTATATGTATGTATATACCTGGTAAAGGCTAATGCCTGGTGAAGTCTTTGGGTGGGTCTTCTACCCTCACAGCCCGGGTTGTAATTAAACAAGATATACTCTAAGATAATTGCCCCTAATTAAGAGATATATTCCTTCAAACTCAGTTGCATTAATTACACACGTACAAATAAAGAATATCAGCAACGACAGTCCTTCGGGCAGCCTGAAGTGGTCGTGGCGAGGATTTGTAGTTGAGACAATGACTTCAGCGGACTAAAGTGTTTGGGCGTTTCCGTTGCAGTGTGTCGTGTATCATACACTGCCTCCCGGGTCTCGAGGAGCTGATTTATCTGTCTTCCTACTTCCGATATACAGGGAGGTCAAGCTTAGCTATTTTTTTTTTATCATTCAGGAATTCGCAGATGGTCCTTCCTTCCTTGTGTACGAGAAATCCGCGTCTCTTGGTTCTGCATTCTTCCTCGGCAACCAGACGCCTTCTGGAACTCATTACCTGCGCTTCCTCCTCCTCAGAAGACTGGGAACACTCGAGTTTTCGGAGAGTGGAGTGTCTCCTTTCCCTCCTTTGACACCAGGCGCCCTACGTACCTTAGGCATTTCTCCTCCCAAGGCTTTTAAGACCTCTCCTTCCCTGCCCTACATTTCTTCATCTCTCCCCAGCAGCCCCCCAAGTGACTCCCCGCGTTTTCTCACTCTTTAGCATCACAAAGTCCAACCAGTCTGTTTTTGTTTTTATTTTCTCTCTCTCTCTCTCTCTCTCTCTCTTCCTCACACCAGAGGGTTTTGCAAGCGCTCTCTCTCTCTCTCTCTCTCTCTCTCTCTCTCTCTCTCTCTCTCTCTCTCTCAAGTATTTCTTCCCGCCACATGATTTACATCTTCGCAACGACACCAGTGCTGGACCTCCTCCGTAGAAGCGCGGAAAGAGAAAGATGTCTTTTTTTTTTTTTCCCGTAAGTTTGAAGACCAAGGAAAGCTTCCGTAGTCCGCCATTGGTTGACTCACTCCAGGCGAGAATTTCATTGTGTTTACTGTTCGAGCTTATTTGCGGGCCTCGTTAGCTTTTAGCAGCGGACCTCGGGGTAGCATTTAGCCGCGAGCGTGGGGGGTAGGTTTTTAGGCGTTAAGTGTTTAATTATATAGCCGGGGGACTGTGGTCCTGGCGCCGTCGGCACCCGCTCGCCGTTCCTCAGTGGTGATTTCTCGCGCCCTTCCGCGCCTCTTAGGAGAGCGCATTTTACCAGTGGGTGGAAAACGCATGCGATTCTGCCTCACGCGTTTGAAGGTTCCAGTCACGAACGGGAAGGACCATATCGAGGCCAGGGCTTAAGTGAAGCATTAAAGAGAAGTGAGGTGTGAATTGTTGCCTATTGCGGGGGTTTATATTTGTAGGGAGTTAAACCGGTTGGTGTGTGGGTTTTCTTTTTTTTTTGGTGTTTGACGTGTTGAAAACGACTGTACGACCCTTAAGTGTGAAGGGACGACCTAGAACGACTGTACGACCCTGAAGTGTGAAGGACGACCTTGAATGACTGTACGACCCTGAAGTGTGAAGGGACGACCTAGAACGACTGTACGACCCTGAAGTGTGAAGGGACGACCTAGAATGACCGTACGACCCTGAAGTGTGAAGGGACGACCTTGAACGACTGTACGACCCGTAAGTGTGACGGTACGGACTTGAGCCCTGTGGTACGACCCTTAAGCGTGACGGGACGCCCCTGGACCACGAGGGCACGACCCTTGAGCACCTTAGTACGACCTGTGGGTATTGATACCGTGACCCCTACTGATCAGGTCAGAGGTCGTGCCATTATACGCAGAGGGTCGTGCCCTCGTGGTCAGAAAGGTAAATGATCCCAAAGAGGTCGTAAGGAATATGGTGATATTTTTTTTCTTTAATGTGTGAAACGCGCGTGTTAAGTCATGGCTGTGTGGTCCTGTCGCCATATTTTTTTAGGACTTTTCTGTTCCATGTTCAGGAAGCCCTTTCCTCTCTCTCTCTCTCTCTCTCTCTCTCTCTCTCTCTCTCTCTATCTCTATCTCTCTGCCGAACCCCTCCTGTCTTGTATCTCTTGACGCTAGACAACGTATCATGTACTATACCCGTTGTCGTCTATGTGAGTGTATCCTTACCCCACCCCCAACGCACACACACACACACACACACACACCCCATGTTCTTTCATTCTCGCAGTGTAAAGCTTGGGACGGAGCTGCTGAATAATTCTAGAATGACACCGCTGGTAGGACACAACGCGCGCCAGATATTTTACACAGTCGCTCACACCCCCGACCTGCATCTTAAGGGAGCGCTTTCCCTGCCTCTTTCCCCGCGGTTCCTCGACTGCCTTTCGCATAAAAATCTCTCGAGGCGTGTGGATGGAGGCGTTTCTCCTGTGCCCTGAGTGTCTTGTTTCCTTTGCATGTCCAAGCAGTACGCGAGGAAGTGGGGGAATGTTGGTCTGAGGTACCTTCGACAGGTGAAGGGATGTTTTCCTTTGCATCATCAAGCCCCTGGGGGGGCTCTCAGGTTCCTTCGACAGTTGAAGGGATGTTTTTGAGTAACTTTGGAAACTACGGAGTCGCTCTCGCCTTCAGTGTGGCGTCTCTCCTCTCCGAAGGGCAGCAGCTCCCTAATAGCTTGTGGTAAATAGCTTTCCAAGAACTGCAGAGGTTCCCTCACTGGCTGCCAGGGGGTTCCTTCCCAGTCTTTCCAGACGTGTCCCAGTACGGCTGAGAATCCCTCCTTTTGTCTTTCCCATTATATCTCACGGTGATGGGACACTTACTCACCGTCCGTCTGCCTGGAGTGCTGGTCCTGTGGCGACGCCGATGAGCGACGGTGGACAGCACGGCCCCGAGCCGCGCGTATGCGTCGTCGACCAAGTTTCCCCTGCTGGAGCCTCAATGCGATGGTCTTCGGTAATTGGCCCGGCCGATATCACGGGCCCCCGCACAATGACGTCCACGGGTTGCAATGTTTGTGTTCATATCGAACCAGCGGTGCCGACCTCCCCCTTCATATCCGCCTGGGGGGGGGGGGGACAGTACGGCTCATTATGCCATTGTTAGGCCAAGAGGTAATCGCCCTTATCTTCAACCCACTCACCTTCTCTCATTGAGCCAATCACAACAAAGGTTGAAATCGTGGAGGGTTCTTGTGGAGGGCACATAGGGAGGGAAGGGAGGACAGGGAGGGACAGACCTGAACTTAGGGGTACAAGAACGAGGGGGGGGGGGACGAAAAATGTTGGAGAGGGGACGAGGGAGAGGGGAGTTGCAAGGTACAATACTGGAGACGATGGGATCCTGGCGACTGTTTGCTCATGGGCAATGGAGGACGCCGACACTGAACATCAGTATGAGAAACTTCGTGGGATTACAATTTAGGATTATTTTCGTCAGTCCTGTTCTTAGGTGGGGGTGGGGGTGGGGGAAGGGGAGGAGAGAGGGGGGAACTGGCATCAAGAGAAAAGGGAAGAGAAGAGGGAGAAAGGGAATAGGTTTTGGAAGCGCGGGATTGAAAATGGCGCAAATACACACACGGCAGCAAGACTGTAGATATACGCATCTGCGTCAGATTCATGCGCCAGGAGGATGATAATCGTATAAGGTAGACGAGATTGATACTTAATGAAACAGTCCTATCATTATCCCTTAATAAAGGACCTTGAGGGGTGGGTAGGGGGGTTGCGTTGGAGTATTTGACGCCGACGGTCCACCGAACCGCTGGCATCACTCCAAGCTCTGTCCAAGTGGCTTTATTCCCCGTAATCCTTCAGTTTACATTACCGGGTTCCAGGGGGGTGGGGGCTTAGGAGCAGGTCTGCCCGTGTGGGGAGGGGAACCCTCCCTCCCATCCTTCTCCCACCCTTTCCACCCCCGAGGGCGTGTGCTCAGAGCTGACGACGAAGGCCGTGCAGACCCTTGGCAAGGGCGAGAACTCGTCCAGATAAGCATCAGGAGGAGGCCAATTGGCTTAAATAGGTTAGATGCGACGCGAGGCCAGGCCACTGTGGTAGTAGACGGCCACTTCCCCCATCCCTGGGGGTAATGGCCACTTACACGCTAGGCTAATGTAAGCAACTAAAGCCCCTGGACAGGCTGCAGACGCGATGATTACCGTCCATCTTCCTCTGTCAGAATTATCACAGTCCAACTGGAGTAATGACTTAATGGCGGAGTCGACCTTACGGCCAGACAGGGGGCGCCCTCAGTGCCAGGATAGTGCTAGAATGTTGGTGTTTGTGTGAGGGACGGTGATGGGTTTGGGGTTGTGGATACGACGTCCTAATATCAGGGGTTGTGTTGTGGAGGTTCTAACGTTACGGGTCACGTTTGGAGGACTCTTTTTACGTTAGCGGGTTGTCCTGAGGGCGTCCCGATGTCAGGGGTTGCGTCTTCTGGGACTCTCTTAAGTGTTGTGGGTTGTGCAGAGGACCAGGGGCGTGTGAGTGGTTCTTTTGGAAGACGTGTAGATATGAAAGGTGGTGGTGCTGGTCTTGCCGTGCTGAGGCGTCCGTGAGGAGCACGCGGAGTATAAAGGGACATCGGTGAAGGACGTGGACGTATAAGGGAGATTGGTGAAGGACGTGGACGTATAAGGGAGGTGGTTGAAGGAAATAGGCGTATAAGGAACGTGGGTGGAGGATACATTGCTTGGGGATTACTCTTCACTTCCTCAGCATCTTGACCTGGGACCAGGTTCCTCTGTTGTTGCTCCTCTGATCAGCCAGGCTGTTTGAGGTCGCGTCTCACAAGCTCACAACCCCCTCCTGGGTACTCGCTGATCTTAGCTCCCTGGGAATGGACGGACCTGGCTGTACTAGGAAGCGGGTTTGACGAGTCGGGACAAGACGTGACTGTCGGCTGTTCGTGTCCTCTCCGCGTAAACTAACAGGCTTTCCCCTACCGCCTGGTCCCACTCTCCTTTTTTTTCCCTTTTTGTCTTTTTTTGCAAATTTATCTAATTGACTCTACTACTAAGCTCATCTTTATGTAAATTCATGCAAATGTTTAATAATAGGCTTTTGCTTACATAAAGACATGTGTTAGTAAACATCACTTACGAGGGAAAAGAGCTGAATCAACCGACTTAAATGTGTATTAGGAATGTGCATTGTAGTGGACGCACACGCGGGAAGGAGGGAGGGAGGGGCGGAACCCCTCCTCATGCATGTACGCGGCATTTGTACACACGTGTACGTCTCTTCGTTGGTCCTCGCCGTGTGAGGGATGTTTTCTGTACGTGGTGTTACGCAGCGTGCACCGCTCTGTGTCGTCTTCCATGAATTGAACACCGTCCCGTACGATGGTACGACCCTTGAGTGCAGACGGTGTGACCCTTGGGTGGTGATGGCCTGGCCTTTAGCCTGACCCCTGAATGGTGGTGTGAGAGACCACGCCATTACTTCCAAGGGCTGTACCGCCTTGCCTAAGGGTCGTGTGTCCGTCGTCAAGTAAGTAGTGCCGTCGTGGTTAAGGGGTCGCGTTCGGGAGGTTGATTACTAATTAGACTGAGGGCAAGCACGCGAGGTCAATCTGGCAGAAGGCAGCCATTACCAGCTGCCAGATGGAGTGGCAGTGTTACCATCATGTAAACTTCCGAGTTAAGAGATTTTTTTGGGGGGGAATGGTAAACCTTCTGACACACTCGCCCAACCCTTCGTGTGTGTTGTCGACGTGCCATCTGTGGTGTCCATGGGGACGACTCTCTAATGTGATGTCTGTGGTGAGTATCTGCTTTGTTATAGTGACTTTTATTTATTGTGACGTAATGTGGTGGTGTGTATGTACTATAGTATGGTGTTCATGTAGGGTGGTAAGTGTAAAGTGACGATTTACCGTATTAAGTGTAAAGTAGGTGCTGCTTTTATTTCAATTTTGTACTTGTTTTCTTTCACACAAGGCGTCAGTGTCTTTGTTCCATCCTAATTATTTGTTCTTTGTTTCAGGTGAGTGTGGAGTGCGTCCCTAAGGCCCGGCGTGGAGGACAGATAAGTGAAATTGTATTTTTGCGAGGCAAACCGCCATAGTTGTCAGGGGTCCAGTACAACGGTCGAGAAAGACGGTACGACCCCTGAACACGACGGTACGACCACTGAGCACGACGGTAGTATGACCCTTGAACACGACGGGACGACCCTTGGGTATAATGGCATGGCCTTTGACCTGACCCCGTTAATGGTTAGGTCAGAGACCAGGCCATCGTAGTACCCAAGGGTCGTACCGTCGTGTCCAGGGGTCGTACTACCGTCGTGCTTGATGGTCGTACCGTCGTGCTCAGATGGTTAAGCAAGATTTTTTTTTTCTCCCTCCCCTCGTGTAGGGCTTGGCGCTGGCCTGGAACGGGCTTGGCCACGGGCCTGGAACGGTCTTGGCCACAGGCCTGGAACCACGTGACGGGTACATGGAGGTAATGGTCGCGGGTCCCTGCGGTCGGTGTGGGGAGAGAGGCTTAGGACCCCGCCGTCTCTGGATTTTAATTGGAGGCTTGTTCCTCACTGGAAACAAGCCCTTCAGGTGTAAGAAACCTCGAGTGTTCTGTAGATGGAAAAGTGTCGAGTTTTACGTTCCGCCGTGGGTGGGTGCCGGGGTCGCCTCGCCCCCGCGGAGGAGCCATTCTGTACCAGCATTTACTCCTTCGGGAGTTGGAGGAGGGCGGTTGTTAAGCCTCCCCGGAGCTAATGGCCGGCCGGCATCCTCCTCCCCTCATAGAAATGCCTATGGATGCTCAAGGATTCTGAAAGACGAGGGAAGGGTAATTATTTTCCTTCGTCGTCGACTGGGTGAAAGGCATCCTCGTTATGTGATTCAGATCTTGGACATTGGGGGGCACTCGCCAGAGGACCCGTCGAGAGCTGATATCCTGTAGGGACTGACCCCACGATGGGCTCGAGGGCTCTCCGGGTCGTCGGGTGAGGGATGCTGTTGCAGGAAGAGCTAGTTACACCGCGGCTGCCGCCGGCCTGGCTGACCCTTCACGCCACTATAGTGATGTCGGCCCCCTCCTCCTCCTCCTCCTCCTCCTCCTCCTCTCCGCCGTCGGGTCTCCACCTGAAGCAGTTCACTTTTGTTATTTTCTTTTAAGAAGACCGGTCATCGACCCTCCCTCCCGTGTCCCTCCCTCCCTCCTTTACACCCTCCTGCTCTTAACCTCCTCCCCGTCCTCCCTCCCTCCCCTAGACACACTTAAGCACGGACGACCGCTTCCCCCCCCTCCCCCTTTCCAGAACCCCCTACCCCCAACGAGGCATCCTCCCCTCCCCACCACCACTCCAGAGTTCGGTCTTACACACTGGAAAATAAGGGACGCCCACACACAACTCCTCCGCTACACTAAACTTTGTTCCTGGTGCAGATTAGCTGTGGAATATGGCACTGTTCATGTCTGCAAATTTTTAACCCGTCATTCACTCTATGAAGTTGAGAGCCTTTTGAAATACATGTATTTTATCTTCAAGGATACCACGCCTGGGTTAATCCCCAAGGGGAACGACATCCCTTGAGAAGAGAACAGATATTTGAACTAGAAGTGTTGCGTGGAACGCTTGTGTCGCCTGCAGTGCAGCAAAGTTATTGGGAGTGAAGTAAGAATGGCTGGAAACACTGTCTGGAAAATATCAAGAACATTTGTATCCAGTTTCGTGGGCAGAGGTGGGATTTTCGCCTGGTTATGAGCCACGTTAAGTTCCAGGTTAAACCGCTTTATATAAGGCGGCTGACTCGGGCAAAATGCAGACTAGAGTTAAGGGCCTCACGCCACTCGGCTCCTCACCTGCT
>JAYMFT010231583.1:0-11186 GCA_038088735.1 Panulirus argus
CTGCCACTTGGCTTTGTTTTCATACGGGATACGAACCCCTCGAGAATATATATATATATATATATATATACATACATACATATACATACATACATATATATACACTTACTGCAGCGATGAATGAGTCAGCTTTAGCCTTGGATGTTTATAGTTATTGTGTATATGATTCACAGTAATTTGTATGATTTGCACTTATTTTCCTCTTAATTTGTAAAATGCTAGCCCTGCAGATTATAATTGTATACCTTTATTTTGTGATATTGGTGTGAAATTTTTTAAATTAGAAATAGTTTCTGGTGAAAGCGATAATTTCTTTTTATTATTTTTTTTCGTCAGGGATTAAACTGATCGCTTGAATTCATTCGGCGGCAAAAACTTCAAATGGTTCCCCAGGTTTCAGTGGAAGTATGGGATGCCCGCTTGGCTCTATGGGTATCCATGATGTTTGACCGTTGTTATTCGCCCTAGCGAGATGGTTCGTGTGGTGAGGATTTAGATGGTACTGGACATACTGTGTGGGAATAGTACATGTTCCAGCTATTGAAATTAGTATTACAAAATACGAAAGCGAAGGATTAGCAGTCAAAGAGGAGTGTATTTTTTTTTTTTTTTAAGGTATTCCCTAAAGATCGCCCCCTTAAAAAAAGGAGAAAATCTTGGCTAGTTTAGGCATGATTAGAATATGTTTTAACCCTTAGCAAACGTAACGTAATCTGACCTAATCTAACCAAGCCAAAAGAAAACGTAGGGAAGGCAGCTTCAGATCCGGATTTTTATTTATACATATCAAATCGTTATATTTTTCTTTACATTCATCCGCAGCCTTTTCTCAAATCCCATATTATTCTTTCGTTTCTTAACGTGATACCCTGCCAGTGTTATACAAGATGTTTAAGACAAACTTGTTTGATAAGTTTTATGCACTATGCAAATATAGGGTTAATTCATTCCTCCATACAGTGGGGAACAGGAGGTGGTAGCATTTCCCTATCATAATTGAATCACTTATAAGAGGTAGCCCGAACAGTTATGAATGTCTGGGTTCATTAAAACACGCCAGATTATCAACCAACTCATTACATACATCAGTGTTTTTGCCTACCCAAAAATTATTAAGTGTTTATTTAATTTCTTTTGAGGCTACATAGAGTAAATTACTTAATTTTATGAGTGTAATTTGAGGAGATACTTTTATGTATTTGTGTGATGGTTTTTCCTGACTCATAATTATGTGTATATTTTGTATATGCCTTTGTTATTGTCTATTTATTTTAATTAAAGTATGATTCATTTACGTATATGTGCGTAGGTGAATGAATGTTAATATGTATGTAAGTATTTCCTCGTTATGTGTGAATATACATGTCAGTGATGCAACTGTTAGCTCTGTTTAACCAAGACGCGTGGGTCTTTAATAGGAAGAGACGTGCGAGAGAGTATGCTACCCCCTGGCCGGTGTTACATTTATCGCAGTTCCCCCCTGCCCGCGCCAGGCGCCACCCGCCGACAGGAAAGACCCAACCGGGTGCGTCTCCGGGATTGCTTGGGTTGGGTGAAAGGGAGTGACGTGGAAAGGACTATTTTTTTTTTATTATTATTAAAACGTTCTCTTTGCTGATAATTATGACTACAGCGATTAAAGTTTTTGTTTGTAAGAGGGATGATTGGATCTCGTTTCTTGTAAAAATCATTTCATTGTTTTTTATTAAATGATAGATGTTAGCAATTTTGATTATATTAAACTTTTAAGTGTAAGACAGCAGTTTAGGGTGACATTTATTATTATTATTATTATTTATTATTCTTCTTATTATTATTATTTATTATTATTATTATTATTATTATTATTACTGTTGTTATTTCATTGATGTACATGTTTACACGCGTCTGTTTTTCTTGACGCAAGAAATTGCTAACAATTTCGGTTGATAGTTGATAGTTGCGAGTGAAGATAAACATTAGTTACAAACTGTCTCATAAGTTTGGGATATTACTGAGCTTGGATTCTTTAGAAATCAATGGTATGGTAAGGTAAAATAGTAAATATTAAGTAGAGGCTTCAAGCTGGGCTATGAATCCTGTCTTTGAATCGTAACCCCCTGACGCGTCACTTGGTATTTAAATACAGCTCATTTTGTCACTAGTCTTGGGAGATGTGTGTGACGCTACCCATTCCTAAGCAGGGCACAGCGAGGGACGCAAGGATTCTGCGAGAGCCTGAAGCACATATATCGAGTTGAGGAAAGAAGATAATTAAATAAGAATTCGTAAGTTTATCCTCTGACAGAAAATGGAAAAATTTGAGATGGAAAGATGGCTTTAAATCGTATTTTAAGGAAGTGTTACGAATTATGGAACGTTTGCTTTTTGGTTCTGCTGTGACGCTTGAGGGACGTGATTGATCGTTTATGGCCATATTGCTTAAATATTCGTTTATGTCGTCAAGCGAAGTAATCATCTTGGATCTATTGTTGATGTGATCAAACCTTTGCATAATCATTACTGTGAGCAACTGCGGATATTAGATATTTTGATTTAACCAAAAGCTTTGGATGTTTACGTTTTTGGTGCTGTCTGGCTTGGCCAAGCAAGGAGACTCGATATCCGTAAATACCCCGTGATTAGTATGTGATCAAATTTGGATATTCTGTGAAATTCGCCATAGTGGAACGTATTGCTCTCCCCAATTTTGTGTTGAACTAGTTACGGAGATCGGACTTAATTAAGTGGTTACCTAACTTAATGGGTCTTTGAGCAGTGGTTGGCAAGATAAGGATCGTAATGAGGGTCAAGAAGCAAGTGACCTGGGACGTTGGCTTGAATGACCACGATAACATCTGGGTCTTCCGGAACCCCCTCGATTATAGCGGTGGGTACAGTTACGGTAGAGGCAGGATCAACGCCGATGACTGTTGCAACGGCAACGCCAGTCACGTGCACGGCGATGAAAGCAACGCTAATAATGTCATAAATAACGGTAGCGTTTATAACGATAACTATGGTGCCCCGGACGAGCGAGGCTTGGCGTCCATGCTCCGGTCAGTCAACATGGACGAGGCCGCGTCTTTGGCGTACCGGGGTGGCGGCGACCCGGTGCTGCAGTACCTCCAGCGCCGGTACAGCTCCAGGGGCGAGGAGGAGGCGGAGGGCCTGGTTGACAGCGCGGATGAGCTGGATGCGGAGGCCCTTGAGGCGGAGATGTGCCACGGGACCTGCTACCCGGATGTGTTCACAGGTACGCTTGGACGCCATATCGTTGCTACATTCTCGTTAGAAATAAGATTTTATTATCCTTAGATTAGTTTTGGCTGTAAGATACACGAGATTTTTATTATTATTCGTAATCTGAATATTATAA
This sequence comes from Panulirus argus, assembly GCA_038088735.1. Classification (NCBI taxonomy): domain Eukaryota; kingdom Metazoa; phylum Arthropoda; class Malacostraca; order Decapoda; family Palinuridae; genus Panulirus; species Panulirus argus. Next base: position 3,359 of record JAYMFT010231583.1, read on the forward strand.
GTCCTTAACAAGTCAAAATGTGATTTTGAATGTTTTTAAAGTAAATTAGCAACTTTTTTCATTACGAAATTGGGTGGTAAACTTGACTCATTTCGATTGCACTAGAATTGCCTTATTTTTGTAGGGTAATTAAATACTACAAAACAGGCAGTTATCTCGCCATGTAAAAGGTGAGATTTTAGTTTCATTTCCAAAGTGGTAGAGTAACGCGTTTGGTAAGGGCTGTGTGGCAGCAGCTATGATAATTTTCACCGTAGTGTGGTCTTAAGGAAATAATATTAACCCAGCTTATCATTAAACCTCTTTAGTAAAAGAAAAAGTGAAAAAGATGTGGTTTAGGGATGGACACAAGCCTCGCTGTGGTACACCAAACCCCCCTCATTACCTCACCACCAGGTTTGGGCTGCCTTCTCCCCTTTGGGGTTGTAGCCTGAAGTGGGATACGGGACGCTAGTGGTACGGGGAGCCGGGCAGGAGTTTGGGAGTAAGGTACGCGGTGGGAAGGAAGGAGTTCTGAGGTACACGCAACCAAAATAGCGTCATGTCTGTCAAGAGGCCAGGCCATCACTCAAGGAGTCGTATACCGTCGTGCTGAGGGAGTCGTAGAATCCATATTACTGTTGTGGGAATCATTGTTATAGAGTTAACAACTAATGCATATTTTTTTGCTTTTAAGTAATTTATTTGACTTATCTATTAGATAACAGCTGTTTACATTGTCTTTCATAGTACAAATAAGTGAATGTAATTGATTTTAATGTATTGTAATTATTGTAATATAATGTAATTATTCTGTATGCGTACATGGATCTTTTTTATTTTATTTAGGAATGTCTTGTTGATTGGATTCCCTCACTTCTCGTGTTTTACCATTTTTTTTCTGTCAAGTTGTTGACACATTTTTGTCTTATTTGATCGTACCGTTTCTTCAAACATCGTTTTTAAAACCTTTAGTTTATTCAGTCGTCTGTTTTTCATTTATTTTTTTTTTCCTGTGTCTTTACTGTCAGTATTTATATATATTTTTTATCCATTTGCTATGGGGAGGTGCCTTGTTGGTACGACCAGAGTATTATCTCTATCATCTCCCTCTCTCTTTCTCTCTGTCTATCTATCTATCTATCTATATCCATCTATCTGTGAATGTAACCTAAACTTACCGAAGATACTTACATACCCTCCAAGGTCTTGCCTCTCTCTATAATCCAACCCGGACTGACTCACTGCTAAAAATAATCCTGTAGCTTCTTGATAGAGAGAGATAGAAAAAAAAAAAAGAATTGTAATCAAGGTTAACTCTCGTCCTTTACATGCTGGATATACTTCGTTAAGGGAGGGGTATACTTGCTTAATTTGGGGACCCGGTGGTTGGGTTGGGAGGGGAAGGTATCGCATGTTTATGACTGGGAGCTTTTGGAATATCATTGACGTGAATATACCTTAATTATTTCTAAAGGTCAGGTGTTCTCTCGCGCTTCACTTATGAATAGGTTAAGATGATTTGTGTTTTGATGAAGGGTCTTCAGGTGTTAGTGATTTGCATTTGTGTAAAATGCAAATTTGTATTTTGCATTTTCTTGTTTTCGTTGGTATTTTCGTGGATTTTGTTGAAGACGTGCGTTTAACATCAGCGTTTTCACACACACACACACACACACACACACATTCCGCTGTTGCTAGAGATAACTCATTTTAGATAAGACCTAAACAGTATAATTAATGGTTTTTGAGATTCAGAACGCAACGTGTTTGCTGCCTGTGACTCACCCGTACTGCCGTGTTGGGTTCGGTGCATAAATTATGCGCTCAGCTGGCTGGCTGGCTGGCAGTGGGCAAACCGGTTCCCCGGAGCCACGTATATCATAGACACACACACACACACACACACACATACGTCTGCCGTTTGAAGCCACCGTGCAAGGGAGGATGGGGTGAGGGTGGCCCGCAAGAACACCTAGGTCGGATGCCACCGTCATCACCATCACATTATCCCGAAGGAGAGTGGTTTATTTCCACGCCCCCCCCCCCACCACCCGTCGTCACCGATGGCGTGGAGATGTGTGCAAAGCGTTCGGACCGTTCGTCGTAACTGGCTTCATCTCCCGCGCGACGGGACGGGACAAGACGGCGGGTGGAACGCGCGTCGCGGAAGCCTAGCTAAAACCACGTACGGTCGGCGGGTGACCTTTAAAAAAAAAAAAAAAAGGCCTAGCCCCCCTCACACCTTACCGGTCCTCCCAGAGACCGTAGAGTTCCTCCCCCCCCCCCCTCCTCCCAGGTGGGACTCTCCAACGGGATGATGTAGTGTTCAGTGGAGGAGGGGGGCGGGGAGAGACCTGGAGTAGTAGTGGCGGCGGCCGTACAGAACCTGTTTCAGGCTTTGATATAAAAAGGCCAGGCAGCGGCGAGAGGTTCAGAGACGTTTGTGGCGGGAAGAGACTGTCGATGGCGCGGGCGCCTTCGGTTAGGTTAGGTTAGGTTAGGGCTGAAAGGTGATTCTCTCTCTCTCTCTCTCTCTCTCTCTCTCTCTCTCTTTTAATATACCTCCTTTTTTTTACTTATGCCTTTTATTTATGTTCATTATATTCTTGAAATATATTTACAAGGTATGTATATGATTTAAATGTGAGATAATACAATGATATTAAGTATATGTAGGTGTTCGCTTATTTCGTCTGAGTTTTGGTATTTTTTTTTATCTATATTTATGTATGTATATTTTTAATCTTACGAATAATCCTAAGTGATTTTTTTATACATACTCTTTAATAAGCGATCGTTTAAATCTTGTTGGAAATTATTTATATTAGCAAGGATAACAAGGCAAATTTATATTTTATTTATTTTATTTATTTATTGTATGGGCATTTGCGAGAGGGACATTCGGGGTCACGGCCAACTGGGGTTACGAGTCCACCAATCGCTGGCTCGACCAGTGGACCGGAATGAAAACGACATTAGGATGTGCCGTTGCCAAGCTCCCCAGTTACGCAAACACGAGTCGCGACGCTTGTTTGCCCGCGTTACAGGCAGTCATGCGTCAGCATCCGGAGATCCGTCGCTCTGTTCGTGGTGCACAAACCTGTTTCTGGACTCCACCATGCGTGACGAGGGCAAGGTCGGGTGAACAGCTGGTTTACATTGTCTTCCCCTCGTTTTCTATGCACTTGAATATTCCCTTTCAAGGTTCCCGTTTTCTGTCTATCTCATCCCCCTTTAATGGAAGGCTTCAGATTTATCTGCTAATGTTCGAATAGTATGAATTTTAGTTTGTTAATTTATTTGCGAGAAAAATCTCGAATTTAAAAACCATAAAAACTAGTAAATGTTTTTCAATATTTATTTTACCCCCAGTTTATCCAATTTAAACTTGAACTGACATACCGTGATTTATACTGAGTTTTGAGAAATTTATTACTGAATATATCAAAGACTGATTCATAGTGTATGAAGAGAACGATTTTTATAGTCGATTGAGAGCGGCACTGACTATAAAAGATAGACAAACACATGCGCACACGAAAGGTAACTTAGAGTAGATGTGATTTTATAACTGGAGCTGCGAATGTCTGTGTTGATGTATTGAGACAAGTTCAGAATTAGCTCACACACACACACACTCGTGCGGCCCTCTCTCAGTATGTCTCTGTTTAAATTCGACTCGCGTGCTTATTATATGAGTTCGGTGTGTGGGGGGAGGGGAAAAAAGAAAACGATGAGAGGTTTGGTTCACAGTACGGACCCGTAGCCGAGGTGTCTGGGGTAGGGGGGGGGGCTTCTAGTGTCTGGTGGTTTATATTTTTCTTTAGTCAGGTGAACGAAAATATAAATCACCTTGGAATTTTTATTTAAGGTTTTGTTTGAGTCTTTTGGTATAGTCCAAGCGGTTGATGGAAACCGGATATAACGGTTTTTATATATTTTTTCTCTGTGTTGTGGCCGTGTCGGCTTTACTTATTCGTAGTTAAAGCTTTGTCTTGATAAATGTCCCTTGGGTGTTTTGTTGGTCTAACAGTCTGTTAGGAGATGCTGGGTTGACTTGTCGTGATGTCAGGAACAGAACAGCAGCACTTTGTTGATACCGGAGGGTGTTGGGTCGCCATGAAATATGGCGATGGAGTCGCGTTGTCGATGCTCTATTGAATTAGATACGTTTTATATAGTTTTTATTAATACACTAGAGTTAAATTTAGATTTTTTTTTTTACATGGTTTTTACTCTGTGCTTAATTTTCTAAGATTTACTTTTTCCTTCTGTTATGCTGAATCTTGATTCATGATGGATTTCGGTAAGCGTTCACGGTTACCTAGATTCACGTGAGGGTGGGGTGCCCTGGGGTGGGGAAAAACCTGTTTCTGTTATCGTTGCTTTCTTCGACGTGATATTACCTCCTGCGTTATTGCATTTCTCTTGTTTTACTTTTGGCGTTTTTCCTTTTCATTGTCATCATTATTTTTGTGTCATTGAGACATCAGTGTTAACTGATCTTGATCAGTATGGTCTTATTTGAGTCATTACTAATTTTTTCCCATGCTCTTATGTAACATTTATGTAACGTTTTAGTGTAGGTGTAGCGCATGTAGTACTCTCATTGTTAGTAAGTTGTCTTTAAGTAGAGAAACTTGTTTACTCGCAGTGGAAAACACATACAAACGCGTAATTATTAATAAATAGAAAGAAATAGAAAAAAAGTAATAACGCATGTTGGGAAAAGATGGACGTGTGGGAACTGGAACGTGTATTGTGTAGAGGGGAGGAAACGTGATACACGAAGTGAAAGGAAATGGTTGACGATGATGGAACCTGATACACAGAGAGCGGACTAAGAGCCATAGAAATAAATGGTAACAGCAGAGGCTCTTAAGGGCAGGAGGAAAAAGAAAAAAGGGACCTGTAGGAACTACATTGGCAGTGTAGTGAAGGGAGGGGTGATAAGGGAGAGGGGGGGGGAAGGGAGTGATAAGGGAGGAAAGGGGGAGGGAGAGGGAGATATAAAGTGGAGGATTCAGTGACAGGGAGATGATAATGAGCAGAGTGAGTGCACTGGAGGGAGACCATCAGGGAGGGATTGTGCGTTGTGACGTTATCTCCTGACGGTCCAGACGCCCCCCACCTCTCTCTCTCTCTCTCTCTCTCTCTCTCTCTCTGACGCCGTTTCCCGCGAGCGCTATTTGAAATTCATGGATGCTCAGATGACCAAAACCCATGATCGATAATGCAGCGTGAGCGTGTGGCGGCAGAGAGAGGGGGGGGAGGGAGGGGAGAGAAAACTGTATCATTCCTCAAGCAGGACGTGCGGTGAGCGCTACGCGCAAGCCATCCTTAATGGCAGAGTATTTTGGAAATACTACGTCTGTAGGTAACCCCCTTTCACCCCACGTGCTAGCCCTATCTCGGGGCTAAATTACGTCGTAGGTACTTATTGGTAGTAGGTTGGTATTACTGCTTTGACACACACACACACACACACACGCCTTACGCACGCACACGCAACGCGCTTTTCCCCACGTTGCTGACAGCTTAAACACAACTTTTTTCCGAGTCCGATTTAGAGAGCTCCCCGTAGCGGCATGGGAAGAGCCAGTCGCGTGGCCACGCCGTGGCGATAGGCGGTCATCCCCAGGGACGCGGCACCGGAGGGGCGTGTGCTCTCTCTCTCTCTCTCTCTCTCTCTCTCTCTCGTTACCCCTGGCGGCCTGCTGCTGTTCCCTCCTCCTCCCCTCCCCACCTGTTCCTAAGAGCTTTCCCCTCCATACCCCCCTCCTTCTCCCTCCCCCTTCCCCCCCCTCTACTCCACTCCTGCCTTTGTCTGCCTCGGAGACTTGTTTTGTTGTTGTTATTCTTGTTGACGCGACTCTTAGTCCCCCCACGTCCTTACTGTTGCTTTGTACTGTCATGTCTCCCTCTACAGTGGTGGATGGGGAGGAGCCTTCCTTCTGATTTACTATCCTCTCTCCATCTATAGCGATGGATGAGGAAGAGCCTTCTGCTTTACTATCCTGTCTCCACCTAGAGCGATAAGTGGGGAGAAGTCTTCTTTACCATCCTGTCTCCATCCATAGTGGTGGATGGGAAGGGGCCATGTACATTACTGCACTATCTCCATCAATATAGATGAGCAGCGCAGGATGCTGTTCCTCTCCTCCAGAAGACAAACCCCTCGTCATTCTCCGCCAGGTCCTTTCCATCGTCTGGCTTTCCCATCTCCCTCTACTCCGTGTTGCCAGAGCCTCTATAAGCCCTCGGCAGTGCTGCTCTGCAGTTTAGGTGTAGATTGTGTGTGTGTGTGTGTGTGTGTGTGTGTGTAGGGAGAGGGGGCCCATCCAGACATCTCTCCGCCTGGTTCTCCTCTCCGGCGATGATCCCGTCTCCTGTTCCTTTTGTTCCGTCTGTTACTGCGGCTTTTTTTTTTTTTTTTTATGTGGTTGTTACGTTTGCTCTTCCGTCAGTTTCTTTCTCTCTCTCTCTCTCTCTCGCTGTTGGTTCTGGGTATTGTTCCTCGTTCCTGAACCTTGTTCACGTGCGAACCTCTCAGAACAATGGCGAACACACGAACACGGTATACATGTTTTGGAAAAGCAGTCGCCACAATAACATCGGTATATATTTTTGCAGTAAAACTGAGAACTGTGATAATTCTCTGGCCTTTAGGAAGGTTAAGTCAGGTTTGCATGAGATTTCATCGTTTTTATTTTATTCAGTGTTTTACTTCACCTCAACTTACAGCTACGCCTCCTCTTCAGTCCCCCCCCCCCCCCCCCCCCCCCCCCTTGTTTTGTAAGCTAATCGTAAAATTGTGAAAAATCTGCTTTGAAATCAGCCCCGAAGAAAACGAGTGGATCATCTGTTGTCTACAGCAAATCCAATCTGACGTGATTCGAGACGATATTTGTTGGCGCGTTTAAAAACCGACGCGTCGGAAAAACTGAATCTGTCTGTGCCCATTAGCCGACCCCCAACAGCCCAGTGGATCAGTTCCCAGCTTCCCCCCCCCCCTTCCTCCTCCTCATCCCCCTATCGGCAGCTGTCATTCGCTTGATTGCCTCCATTTGGCATTAGCTGCGTCTGTCCTTCCCCATTTTACTGTTGTATGTTCGCCAGTTTTCCCTTCCCATTATCATATCTTTGTTTACTGTCCTTCTCGTTGTAGTCTCGTGTATTTGTTACTTTTATTGAATCTTTTACTGTATCCAACTGTTTGATGTGGTCTTGATGTGTTGCCCCCAAAGTGTTTCCTATTCTTTTCTCATCCGCTCCTGCATTTCATCCATTTAGAAGTAACTGGTCTGTCATCCACACTCTTTCATTGCGTTGCCTTCACAGCACAAAGCGATGCTTCATTCACAGTTCATGTCCCTGTAATCTCCCGTCCCAACGAAATTAGATGTTTTCTTGGCCATAGAATAACTGAATTTAGCACTGAATTTCCTAATTATCGTTTTGCGTCCGTAAGTGTGTAGCTGTAGGTATGATTTTTGTTCATATTGTATTTCTGCCTTTCGGTTTATATCGTTCGTTTTCAGCTTCTTGTTTTGTTGTATCGTATTGTTTCGTGATGTTGTTTGGCATTTTCTTAGTGTTCTTTGTGTCACAGGGATGATAATGTTCTTTGACATCGCTTTGTGGTCCGCTTCCTTCACTTCACTACACCCTCATCCTTTATTATTACATTTCCTTCATTCCCTTCCTCCGTTGCTTCAGTCTCTGTTCCTCTCTTGGATTTTCCATTTCTGCCAACCATTCTTCTGTATTTCCTCCTGTCTTCTGTTCTGTTATTGTCTTCCATCTCTCTCTCTCTCTCTCTCTCTCTCTCTCTCTCTCTCTCTCT
>JAYMFT010231594.1:0-11186 GCA_038088735.1 Panulirus argus
TCCCCGCTTGGTGTATTACCTAGTGTGTGTGTGTGTGTGTGTGTGTGTGTGTGTGTGTGTGTTTTGGACAATAAAGTCTGATAAAAATAATCCACATTGTCCTTCTGTCAGCTAGCACTTCCTCCATCACCCTCTCCGAGGACGTCTTCCATCATCATCTCCCCCGCCCAACACCCACCCAGGGCGTCCTCCAACCTAGATGGAAGTGAAGTAAGACGCCAGTGGTGAAGGGTGAGGGAAATCCATCACCCCCCTCCCCCCTACCACCACCACCACTCCAGTCCTTCGAGCAGAAACATAAGTATGGAGGGTCGAGGTCCTCACTACACAGCCCCCCCCTTAGAGAGAGGGACAGGTACACCCAACCACCTGAACACATATCCCCCTATCCCCTTACAGCCCAATCCTCTATCCCAGCCTCTTCCACATGACACCCCGCCATGGGACATCCCACTTTCACGTCCTCCACAACGACACCTAAAAGACATACAGCCACCAGACAGACCCCAAACCCAAGGGGGGGGACACACACACACACACACACACACACACACACACACACACTTAAAAAAAAATAAACTTCAGACACACGAATGTAAAACTCTCTCACTCATCGTACCATACAAATAGACAACCACAATCCCACACACAGATTTTACGTTGATAAAGAAGTGGAATAGATGGATATAATCGAGACAGACACACGGGGGGGGTCGACCACTTACGGTTGGACTGAAATTGGACTCATCCGGCCATGGGGTACTTACTTAAGGTACGCTTAGGGACTTAAAAGGTGGAATACAGCAGAGGCACTCATTAAGACGAGAGAGACCGAGGCAAGAGAGAGGGAGAAAAGCAAGGAAAACGGTCAGAAGGCAAAAGAACTGGAGACACCAAATGAGGCAAGGGGACGGAGCAGCATCGCCAGGACTGGAGAGAGGGTTAGGAAGGCTTGAGTGTTGCAAACGCCAAACTGAAAGGACATTATGCATACGTAGATGGACTACAATTACAGACAAAGCACCCAGTACTGTGCAGTTGCGAAGACAACGCTTACTTAAAGGAGATAAGACCTCACCTGCTTTGTCCAGAGGGGTTCGTGATGGCAAGGGGAGGAAGAGAAGACAAAAGAGGAGGAGGAGGAGGAGGAGGAGGAGGTGGAGGAGGTTCAGCACCTCTTCATAACAGACAAGCACCAGTTTCATGACACAGTGGAGGATGGCCCATTCAGACAATACATATAACTGGAAGAGTAAGTGCAGGAAAGAACCGCATCGTGGTGTTAATGTTGTATAATCCTCCAGAGAAATATAAATACCCACAGAAGATACTAGCAAGAATAATGAAGCCACAAGCAAGGCTGGCACTGGAGGCGGTAAGATGTGCACTTCTCAAGAGGCGGTCAAGTAATAACGATGGGGAATTTGGACCCTCATAGTGACAGAGAGTCATGGAGACTCAAGTTCTTAGAACGTATGGATGAAAATTTCCTAATGAGCATAACAGGAGGAGATGGACTGATTTACCGTCATTACTAGACCTTAAAAAGAGGAGTGATAATAAAATCTTAAATCTAATCATAAATGACATCTAACGAACAGGGAAGAAGGAAACTGCACCATTCACACCACCCTTATCTCCCTCCCTCTTGAGATCCCTCGTCCCCTAGTTGCAGGTTCGGCATCGTGACGCCATCTGAGGTGGCACAGACCCGCTACCAGGGCAGCCCCCCCGTCCCAACCACTGTAAACGTCACTAACAATCACGCCACACATCACCCTCGACTCTGATATGTGTATACAACTGTGTGTTTATCATCCCCTTCCTCCCCCGCCCTCACGGAGCCCCCAACATGTACGTTTAGCCCCCAACATGTACGCTATGTTTACCCAATACATTTTCAGCCTACAGCTTTAAAAATAATTTGATGTATGGGTTAACGGTTGTCAATACAACAGTCCCACTGGACACACCCATCTGCGACGTCTCCACTGGGGAGAGCCCAGGCCCGCACACCTCCCCACCTCCCAACCCGCCCCGTCCCACCTCCGCGCCCCGCCCCTCCCCGCCAAAGCACACCTGGACGGGCCACACCCAACCATGACAAGCCGGGCAGCACCCCGGCCATGACTGCATTACTCTACCTGGCTCGAGAGACGAAACATGGCGTCAGCTGGGGTCCTCAGGGCAACAGCAGACCTGAAATGAGCGAGGTGCCCAGGGCTACTCCAGACCTGACATGGTACTGAAGACAAACCAATATGTTTTGACGGTACCGCCGCGGACGGTACAGTCCAGGCGGAAGGAACTGTACCCTCAGTGGCGGTTAGTGGAGGGACCATCCAGTGGTACCGTTGGAGGTGTTACACGTCCCGACCATTCAATGGTATCGTTGGAGGAGGTACATCCAGTGGTAAGGTACCGTTGGAGGTGGTACATGTTACAACCATCCAGTGGTACGGTACCGCTGGAGGTGGTAAGGCATAACGCCGGAGAGCGGTACAGGTGATAACGTAAGCTGGCCAAACCCACTGTAGGGACACACTGCGACACCTGTGGTGTGGTCCGGTTACACAATAGGGACCGCAAATAGACCCCCAAGGTGAGTGCAGACCCCCTGGGTAGGTCGGGAGCAAACGTCTTTCACAACATACAACACTTGTACTACGTGCAACCCCCCCAACAACAACAACCCCCCCCCCTACCCCTGCCTAAGGGAAGGGACAATTGCAACCCAAGACACCCACCCCTCCCCCTTTCCCTCCAGCTCAATCTACTGGGGACTTGCAACTGGGGTACAACAAGCAATGGAGACTCCTGTCCCGTCCCCCCCCCCCACCCCCAAGGATGTGACGGAGCGTTCTTTCTGTTATGGATCCTCACACTGCACTCGGTACTTACAACAGGGCACCATTACTTAACAACGGGTGGAGTCGGTACTAACACCGGGATGTGCCTACTTACGAGACACACGGCAAGACGTGTGTGTGTGTACGCCCACCAGTACATTACGTAAGGATTAATGTCACCAGCTGGCATGTACTTCATCCCCACTTATCTTCGCTACACCCCATCTGGCATTACGACACCCCGCCCTCGTCTCTCTCCCTCGACAACTGCCGGATGCACCGCCCTCAGCGTATGCATGAATGTGTTCGCTTTGCCAGAAAATGCAATCGCGCCTCCGATGACGTCAGGCGGGTGAATCTAGGACGCTTTCAGAGTCAAAAATCTTTTAAAGACTTTTTCATCTCCACTTCTGGTTCTTTATCTTTGCTATGGCGATACGCGGGGAGGGCACTCGATGGCAACGCGAGACTCAACAGTGTATTGCAACGGTAAACACGAGCCTTGAGTAAACACCCAAGCTAGAGGGAGGATAGCCCTCTCAGCCCTCTGCCCTTACCACAATAAAACACCGGGTGGTGGGGGCGCGCACCGCCAACACCGGGTGGTGGTGGGGGCGCGCAACCGCCAACACTGGGTGGGGTTGGTGGGGGCGCATCGCCAACACTGGGTGGGGCGTATCGCACTATCGGTAGGGTAGGGAAGCTCCGTTAATACCCAACCCTATCCTACTGTGAGCAGTATCTGTTGACGGAGTGCCATGATACAGAGGGCCGGGGTGCCACAGGGAGGGGGGGGGGGGTGTCTGGATGCCACAGAGATCAGGGTGCCACAGGGGGGGGTCTGGATGTCACACAGGGGCAAGAAAGGGCCACAGGAGACGCTAGTGCCACAAGTCAGTTAGACAAAATATGGAGAGGTATGCCTTTAAAGGAGGGATATGACTGACCTTAAGGGAGGATTATGCCTTTAAATAAAGAGGAACACCTTTAAGGAAGGAGGGGGGGAGGGAGGAGAGGAACACACACAGCAAAAGGGATACGGTATTCCACAGGCGTGGGGGAGAGGAGGACCCACGAGAGAGGGCGGAGAGTGCAAGGAGGGAAGCTGCCCACGCTGGAAGATGGGGACGGCATTGAGTACAGGGAAGGAAAGTCCACAGAGGGAAGACACCCACACAGGAGGCCTCAATGCGCCCCACACGCGAGAGAGGGAAGTCAAGTGAGGAAGGGAAAAAGCCAACTGGGGACGTGGAAGCCAACAGGGGGGAGAGGGAGGAGCTAACGGGGGAGGGACAAAAAAAACAACTAGGGAGGGGAGAAGCCAAGGGAGAAGTGGGAACCCAACAGGGGGAGGTGGAAGGCAACAGGGGGAGGTGGAAGCCAACAGGGGAGCGGGGAAGCCCACAAGGGGTATGGACACAGCTGAAGAGGAGGCCGCCGTCCATGGCACACATGACCAAACCAGCCACGCTCCACGACCCACACACAGATGCCAAGGTCACCCGGGAGCCGCCTGAGTCACCTGGGGAGAAGCACCTGCCTCACCTAGGGAGGGAGGGAGGGACACTTGAGTCCCCTAGGGAGGGAGGGACACTTTTGAGTCACCTGAGGAGGGAGGAAGGGAGGGACACTTTTGAGTCACCTGGGGAGGGAGGAAGGGAGGGACACTTTTGAGTCACCTGGGGAGGACAAGCTCATCGCCTGACCAACCCCAGTATACCACACGAAAACGCACACGCGAACGCGTACGGTCCGTGCGCTGCCGGAGTCCTTGGCTGCAACGCTTCATGTCCCCCCTTGTCGGCCAGCAAACCACCTGGTCAGAACGGACGCCAGGCACAAGCAGTGGGAGGCGGGTACAGCAGGTGGTGGCGGAGGGCGAGGTGAGGCGAGGTGGCGATAAATGGGGCGAAGCCGTGACAGGTGGGGTTGGTGGATAGGTGGTGAGGAGGTATGGGTTCAGGGTCACGTACCCTGCAGGAGGAGGCTACTAACTTAACTCCCTCCGTCACCCACTCCCCCTGCTAACCGAAGTATACTGACAGCCTTTAAGTACCCAACGCCCACGGACACCATCACGCGTCGGGCATGGGCGCCATGGCCATGTGTTGCCTGTAATCTTGCCAGAGGTGCTCGTCTGCTACCAGGCACTTGGTCAGGCCCAATTGGTCTACCTAAACTCCTAAGGTCCGCCACCGTTCCCGTCACAATGGGACCCCCTAACGATATGAAACCTTGAGAGAGAGAGACAGAGAGAGACAGAGAGACAGAGACAGCGAGAGAGAGATGCTGTGAGACCCGTAGTACTGAATATCAAGACCCCCTTCTGGTCTAGAGAGACATCAGTATACAAAAAAATATATCAGACGTGCTCTTGTCAGAAGCCGTCCGGGGTGGTGCACACTGTGACAGGTAGGCCCCAAGTGGCAAGTCATATGACAAACTACGATCTCCAGCATTCCAAGACTCTGCTGCTCTCTTCTCCAACCCTGCACAAAGCGCACACTAGAATATCATACCGACGAACGTCCTAAAAAAAAAAAAAAATCAGTGTATTTTCTAAGCCTTAAAAATGGAAATAGTGTTTTGAGAAACTCTATGTGTGTGTGTGTGTGTGTGTGTGACTGTTTTACCACCAACGACACCACACCACAACTACTATACTTCTACTGGCTATCGTTTTTATCACATCCCAAATTTGCGAGGGACGTATACGTACGTGGTGGTGGTGGTGGTGGTGGTGGTGGCTGCTGTTCCTGTGGTGGTGCTCTGAAGCGTGTGGCAGGTGCTGACTAACGCCAACACCCCCCTACCCCCCCACCACCACCAAGGCACTGCTGTCATCGCTCCACTACACACACACACACACACACACATAGGGAGAATACTGAAGGAGACAGACCGTCAAATATTGCAATAATATTTAAGTGCGTGGGTAAGGAAATATTCAGCGACCCGTTTACATCCTTCGTAAAGGGCAAAGCTAGAATATGCTTCTGGATTTCGGTCACCACACTCTTTTTTATTTTTCCAGGCATAAAAGAGCTCATAGAGAAGATGCAGAGGAGGAAAACATAGAAGGCTACCACAGTCACGAGAAATTAGTAGCAGTGACAGCCTATAAAGGCCATGGATGAATCTGTCCATCATGGATGAGAAAGGAGTAAAGGGTGACTTGATCACACACACTCTTTTTTTTTAAGTTTTTTAAACCAACTGTAGTCTAGCAGAGGGCAGAAGAGCTTAACAGATGAATAGTATTTGCCTTTCGTTCTACCCTGTTAAATTCCGTACAGGCTTACTTCAAAAATGCATTTTTCTCCTTATTACATCTTTCTGAAAACTGTTTTTGCTTGAGGGATGGAGAAGGGGAGGGGGGGGGGGGGGGGGGGAGGGAGAGAGAGAGAGAGAGAGAGAGAGAGAGAGAGAGAGAATTTCTTGGGGCCTTCTGTCCTCTCTCTCTGTCTCTCTCTGAGAAGAACAGTCTTGTACACCAAGCCAGACGAGCGGTGGGTGAGCGCTTCTCGCTAGCCCTGCCAGTATGGCTAAATCTAGTCATAGACAGATACGAGTATAGGCAACCTCTCTCTCTCTCTCTCTCTCTCTCTCTCTGTATAACAAAGCAATTCACATACGTTCACACGGGACACGGCCGTGTGCATGGGAAGACCTCTATGTGGAGTATGGAGGAGGCCATTTTTCGAGGCATGGGGGGGGGGGCCAAGTGTGTGTGTGTGTGTGTGTGTGTGTGTATGGCGGCCCTTCGACACACACACACACACACACACACACACTTGTGTGAGCGGGGGTGTCGGATTACAGGTGTGGGGGTGGGGGGAGGAGGGGAGGGAGGGAGAGAGAGGGAGGGCGGCTATCCAAGGGGCGTGGCAACCTCAATTAACTAATTACGTAAACAGTGACCCTCCCGACCCCATCCCATCACCACCACTATAATACGCCTCTTTCGACACTACTCTCCTCTCCCCCCCTCCTGCCGGTGCCACAGTACGACCCCAGGGGCCCAGAAAGCTGTGGTCCACTGAGAACGACCCTAGGTCGTGGCGGCCTAGTCTTTTCACCCCGACACTCCGGGCTCGGGTCAAAGGCCAGGCCACCAATACTCTCTTGGGTCGTACCGTCGTGGTCAAGGGTCGTACCGTCGTGTTCAGGGTCGTAACGTCGTGTTCAAGGGTCGTACCGTCGTGTAGCATCGTCCTCAACGCATCAAAATACTTGCTATACACAGTACACTGTTACGAACGGGTCATACTAGGTGGGGGGAGAAAGAGAGAGTATTCACAGACTCTCACTCGAACTCATTAACGTCTTTTAATCACCTTGCTAATCACCCACACTGGAGAACCACTGGTTAATACGCCCCGATGCACTACTTAAATCAGCTGTAATGATCTACTGTGTCCACCAGAACGCTAGGTTCACCAACCGAAACTACGACAAAATATACGTCCGTCTACCACAAGCAAATGCATGCCATGTGACCCCCGCAAGATGTAAACAAAAAGACACGTGCTTCGTATGTAAACAAACCCCGACAACTCGACTCCGTGGGTATTACCATTGTAAAAAGCTTAGAAAAAAAAAAAAAAGAAAGCAGTATTGCACATGTGGCCTACGCCTTCTTAAATCATGCCCCACAGTTACCGGCAAGATACTAAAATGCAGGCAGACGAGACTGCTACAACAGGTGAACAGAAGAACAGGCGTATAGAACAGAGCTTATAGCAACTTTGGACACGTGACCAAATACATCTACGACACTGTGAAATAATCGGTGATAATAATACTGATAATACCAGTAAAATGTGACGCGCAGTAGAGATAATTTATCACCTCAACCGACCACAACAACTGACGAAGGACGACGACTTGTGCCGGTGGTATGGGAGGGGCGAGAGGACGCAACCAGCAGACTCTCCCACCGTTCCCAGTGCCTTCGTCGCCTCCTATAGGAAGATGTGTTCCTCGGGTTACGGAGGACCACCTGGCCACCAACTGCAGGAGACTCTCTCTCCTTCCCCCCCCCCCAAACTCTGGCACCATCAGTCGCTGTCTTCCCCCCCCCCCTCCCCCCAAACCCTGACATCACCTGGCTCCCGCCCCACCTCCCAGCCACAACGCAAGACTCTCGGACAAACTTGGGAGGCCTCATAAGCCACCTACCACAACGCTGGCTATCTATCATACCACCCACTGGGGAACGGAATGACCTCGGTGGCTCTCGGCCACCATCAATGGAGCCATCAACACTGGGGACTGGGGAGAAGGAGGAGGAGGAGGTGGTGGTGTCGCTATTCCCTAGCTTGGCCCGCGACCTCACAGTCCCTCACCTTCGTGGCCTCCTCCAGAGACGGGACTCACTTACACGTTCGCCGCCGAAGCCCCATCAACACGATGCCCAGGCGGTTGGAATTACGTTGGAGTTACGCTCACTCTCTCTCGCTGCATCACTGGGCGTCAGCGCTCACGTAGCTACCCACGACGACTGAAAGCAAACTCCCGGAACACCCCTGACAACCAACCAACCAACCAACCAACTCCCTCCACCCCAGAGCAGGCCCATTAATCGACCACACCGCCATCAACCGAACACAACCCGTAGTCATAAAGCGGCAACCCCCAGTCCTCCAACCACGTTCAGCCCCTAGCGCCCCTCCCCAAGGATGCTCAGTCCACCCGGTTTCCAACCAACCCTGTCCCACTGTGGCCCCAGTCCTCCTCACACCCCCCCCCCTCCTCCAGGATGTTCAGTCCACCAAGCTCACCAACCCCTGTCCCTCTCCCTTCCCCCTATCCCTACCACCACCCCAGCTATCTCACTGGGCCCTAAGCCTCCCCCAGCAGAGCGTTCAGTCCACCAAGCATCTCTGTCTCTTCACATCCTCCTCAGACTCGAGAAGACGCTGAGGACTCCCCAAGGCTAAACTTCTGACATCCTATACAACTTCCACTCTTCCGAAACACCCCCAATGCCTCCCCGGCTCTATAGCTTTCCTCCCCACCTACCGCACGACACCGGTGGTTACTAGTATGTGCTGGGGAGAGTACACGAGATCGTCCTCTGTCCCCTAAACTCCCACACTACGTGCCATGGGGTGCTAAAACCCTGAGCTCGGCAGGGGGATGCGACACCACCCTTGCCACTGTCAACACATCCCGCCACCGGAGATTCCCCCGTCCCAGGGTTGCAGTTCGACACCACGAGAGCAAGGAGCGAGCCAGCCCACCAGAGCTCGCAGAGAATCACTACAAGAGCAGCGGCACCTCGCCTCTTCTGACCGACATGATGATTTTCTTTTTCATCAAATCACAGTCAGTGTTTGCGTAGGGAGTACCACTCTGACATCCTCCTTCCCCTGTGGCCCTAGGCCGTTCGCGGGAAGAGTAGAGACCTACCCTGCAGCTGTGTAAAGAGCAGTGCCCAGGTCTTATCTTCCCTAGCACCCCAAGTCGTTAGGCTTGCCAACAGGTAGACCCATAGCCCTTGGCCTAGCTACAGTCCCTCTAGAGGGATTAACAACGACAGCTGACAACGGCTCTGACAACAGCAAACACGCGTCCCTCATGGGTACGCTGGCGCGTTTCTCACAGACTGATGGAAATCGCGTACTGCAACGGGCCAGCAGCAGTCCATGTTATGGCCACCTCCCCGGCGACTCCTGGAACGTCTAGGAGGGGGAAGGGGGAGGGGGAGATGCCACCATCCAGCAGAGTGAGGGGTGTGCCACCTGGGTCCTTGGTATGAGGGGAGTAGGGTCACCACACCCTAGCTGGGGAGAGGGGAGAGGGGGCGCTCCCTCTACCTTACCTATTTCCTCCCCAAGACGAACCCTACATCCTTCCTGCCTAAAGCCCCCCCCCCCACCCACCACCAACCCCCTGATCTCAGGGTGGGGGGCGAGACACAGCTCCCCAAGACAGGTCTGGGCACACACTGGGAATCTGTTCTGGGGACAGCCTGACGGAACAGACAGACCGAGTGAGGGGTGGGGTGGGGGGGGAGGACAATCTGACGGGTGGATAGACAGGTGACGCATGGACGGCAGGAGCGAAACGACGGGTGACAAGACAGACAAGGAATACGAGACAAGGAACAGAAGGCGCTACCGTCAAACTTAGCCACTACTCTCACTCAAGACGGGCGGTGAGCGATACGCGCTTTGCTCTGTCGTGGCAAAACCTCGTCGTAGCTACACGTAGGTATACACCCCCCCCTTTACTCTGGAGGCTGGCCACAGGCAAGCCGGGTGAAAGGGGGCGGGAGGTAGAGGGGGAGGGGGGTCATCGTGTCTTAGGAGAGGACCCCCTTAAGGCGTGATCCCTGGGGTGCGATCCCTGGGGGTGCGATCCCTGGGGGTGCAAATCCTGGGTTGCGATCTCTGGGGGTGTGATCCTGCCCGGGGCACTGGCACTAGGGCTAGTGGCTCTTGCCGGTGTGGTGAGCCTCCCCCCTCCCCAACAGGCACCCTGCAGGAGGAAGAAGAGGGCTAGGAACATGAGCCTCCAGAGTCCGGGGTGAGAGACAAACTCTCCCCCCCCCTCCCTCCCAAGGAACCCCGTATACAACCCCGTATTCACCCTCCTGCCCGTGGGAACTGTGGAGCAGACCCAGGGGGATGGGTGGGAGGGGGTACTATGGCTGGAGTGGTGGGTTGGGGGGAGGGGAGGGGGCTGCGGTGGTGAGGTGAAGGGGGGGGGGTGGAGGGAGGTCCTGCGGAATCCTTACTCAATGAAGAACCTTGAAAGGTGGAGGAAGTACGCTCAGGTGACGTCCGTGAGGGGAGGAGGGGGAGGGCAGGGAGGGGGGGAGGATCAGGGCTGTGTGGAGTGCCGCGGGATGAAGGGGGTGGGAGGGGGTGGGGGGGGTCGCTTCTGGAGGAGGGTCGCCCTCCGGCACCGACACAGAAACTGCCAACTATATCTCTGGCAACACAAGGTCGTCGAGAGAGGACATCTACGGGATGCCAGGACTTGTTAGGCGGGAGACGGACACGTACATACAGGCGGGACACGGACACGTACACACAGGTGGGACACGGACACGCCCATTACAGGTAAAGACCTCAGCAACAGGTGGAGCACCTCGCGAAGGACATGGGACACCCACCCAGGAGGTGGACACAGCACCCTATGACCTATTCTAGAGAGAGAAAAAATGAGTTAAGATCTACAATGTAAATACAGAGGCATTTCCGAACCACGATTGGAAGAGGCGTGCGTGTGCGTGCGTGTGTGTGTGTGTGTGTGTGTGTGTGTGGGTGTGTGTGCGTGCGTGCGTGGGACAGCCAAGGGAGTGACGGGAGGGACAGAATAATCTGG
>JAYMFT010231605.1:0-11185 GCA_038088735.1 Panulirus argus
GAGAGAGAGAGAGAGAGAGAGAGAGAGAGAGAGAGAGAGAGAGAGAGAGAGAGAGACTGAAAATAGAGTTAAACGCTGAAGCTGGATTTGTATGTTCCACAAATGGAAGGAACGCCAGTCAGTGACTGGCCAGGCATCCATGCCAGTAACTGTGGACTCATTAACAGTCTGTGCCCATAACTGTGACTGTCAGAATAGCCTGGGTGACTATCTGTGCCGGGAGCTGTGACCTATCACAGCAAACCTTATTGACAGTCTACACCAGTGACTGTTACTGGCACAGCGGCAGGACTTATAGTCTGCGCCAGTCTGGAACACAAGCTACATACACCCACTGGACAGACACCCTCTTCCTCGCCCCGTCTCAACGGACAAACCATCATAAGATAACGTACTGCCCCGACCGTTGGGGACGGGCCTTTCGGCTGGAGGTAAGAACGCCACTCGGCCAAGTACGGCACTTGAGTATGGCGATACCGAAGGCCCCTCGAGGCCAACTGGCGGTATGTAATCAACGGTGGTACTCACGCTGCGATAGCCCACACCCTCCCTCCTGGCAACAGTAGCGAAGATAGTGGCCGTAAAGACCCCGTACCCAATATTGTCCAATATGACCTTGAGTTGCAACCTATACCACGCCGGGACACGCAGCAACTCCGACCGCTACATTGACTCAATATCTTACTTTCCCATATGTTTTTTTTTTCTTTCTTTTTTGTCTCTGTGACCTACAGGAGGAGGGGAGTTGCGTGCCACAGGGTCGGAAGGATTACCAACGGATGGCGTCACACTGGGGAAAATCCTCTTTGAGTTGGTAAATCACGTTCTCTTTTTTCTTGTTTTTCCCAAAGTCCAGGACACGCGAGGGGGTCAGGGGAAGTTTGTCCTTATCGATGGTGCCTTCCATCCGCCAATAGCTTGAAGTGTTGCGACATCTGGTTCCGGCCCTTCGTTCAGTCAGGCACGGCATTGTTGACATTTACATTCAACCCGGCTGATGTCTTTTTGTCTTTTTTCTTACATGACTTTGCGTCTAGCCCAGCATGTAGTACCTGAATCTGGTTACTCCTGACACATTGAGCTTCACCTGCTAATGGCGACATAGTGCGACACCATCGACTGAGTCTATCCAAGATGGTACCTCAGATGAGGCTTCGTAAATTACTGTTTCGTTTGTTATATAATGTCTTTCCTAACCGGGTACTCTACTTTAGTCTACCAATTATTATTATTATTATTATTATTATTATTATTTACGGGCCTCTTAGTTTTTTCTGTCTAGGAAAGCTTTCCCTGGATTGCTTAATGATCCATTTATTATGAATAAAATCCATTCGGGTTAGGATTAAAGTGTTCTGGGTCGGAAAAGTAATATACGCCTCGTAAGATGTTTTGTCACGCGATGTATTGCCTCGTCGCTGATTGGTCGGCTCATCATTTTTCTGACGTCAACCGTGTTCTGATTGGCTAGACGCTACGTCACTGATATGCTGATTGGTGGCTTGGTGCAGCTTTCGCGTCAGTAATCATTCGTCTGTGATAGGCTGATTTGCCCAAAGCTATGTCACAGACACTCTGATTGGTTGGCTGATGACCTTTCAGATGTCACTGATGCGCTGATTTGTCTGACACTGTATTGCGGACATACTGATTGGTCGGCTTGTGACTTCTCTGACGTCAATGGATTCGCTGATTGGCTTAGTGCTTGGAGTTGTCGTCGCTGACATGCTTATTGGTTTATTCAATCTAGCCCTGACGTCATTGATGGGCAGCTTAGCTCGATATTACGTCATTACAAGTTGACTGGTGGCTTGATACGCTGATTGGCCGGCTGCAGCAGATCTTACCTCACCGATCAGGTGCCATAGTAAGTACCCAATTCATGTTTCCCGCTCGGTCAAGTTGTACTCTCTCTCTCTCTCTCTCTCTCTCTCTCTCTCTGCCGAAAGAAGGTAAGTTTTAAGTGCGTGCCTTGGAGAGTGCGTTCAAATGCGTGGCTTTGATAATAAGTTCAGGTGCGTAGCTTCGAGGGTAAGTTTAAGTGTGTGGCTGTAGGCAACGTTTTCGGCTGCTGTGTGACTTTACTTGACAGCTAGGGACAAACAAGCGACTGATCTTGCAGTTTCTGATTGAGTTCGAGACGTTCCCCCAAGAGAGTGACTTGGCCGGGAACTGTCTGGACGACAACTGGTTGACTGGGGAATATTTTTTATATCCCTGCTCGAATTGACTAGAGACTGGCGGCTACAGACTGACCAGAAATCAACCTTGGATCACTGACTGCTATACAGCAGTACCTGGAGGTACCTGGGAGTGCAAGGGGGTTCATGACAGCACATGGAGGTGGATGGCTGTACATGGGAAAGACAAATAACAGAAGGCCTTATGATCTGTGACGAGGTCATCTGCTGGAGGACAGTATACAGAAAAGACAGCTGATAGAAGATATGATGATCTGTGACTGTGTAATCTACTGGAGGTCAGTAGTTAATAACCTAGATTCCTAATGTGTGTACAGGGAGACAGTAGTACTGCAAAAAGGAAAACGGAACTTTCATTGAGGGAAAACTAATGTAAAAGTATTACCAAATGCAGAAAAATCCAGCGAGTGTGTAAGTATATATAAGAACGAGTGTTAGTAAACATTGGTAGAAGAGGGTAGAACCAGGTTATATACGCCTGCGACCCCTCAGGATATCCGGCCCTAGCCCCAGGACCACACTGGTGAGCTGGTTGGCTGCTAGCTTGCTAGTGCCAGGACTCTAAATGTTGGGCCACTACCTCCCCCCCTTCTTCGCTCTACGTCCATGACGTCATGAACCTCTGCTGCCTGATCAATATACTGGTCCTCCAACTTCCCGACCGGCTGTAGCCAACGCATAGAACCTGATCTACATTAACCATCTCATTGAGTGTCATGGATTAATTATCTGTAAACTGATTATTTCAAGGGCTCAATAGAATGCAGATAATGATGTAAATATCTTGGTGCATCCTTGGGCACAACATCCCTGACTTTGAGCTAAATGCATTCGCAGCACACCTGCCCAGGTCGTCCCATTTTCGAAATGAACAGGTACAGGTAATTTTTTGCCCCGCTAATTTATGGTTTGGTCCCTTGTGGCGCAATGCGGAACGATGCGAGAGAAAAGAAAAGAAGTTAGACCTACTCAGTGTTCCCTCTTAATACTACTGTTTGATACGTGAGGTAGTCAGGGGAATAAATACAGTTATTTCAGCTGGAATAGGGAACGACACGGCGCTTCTTCATAGTTTACAACGGGAGAAAATTATCATGATATTTGGCATTGAGAGGAGGTGGTGGCCGGTCTGGCCTCGTACGATACCTCGCACCATCATCGCCCGATACGGTTTCCAATTACTACTTTTTACTCACTGGAAGTCAACAGTCGTTTACGTTCATAACATCACCGTTTTATATTTCCAAGAGATGATCGTACAGATGATCAGACTCTAAATTTTAAGAGTATACTGGTATCAGTTGAGGAGAACTGCAGTTAAATGGTATTGTTAAAGATGGCAGTGTTCGTAGTACACTCGCCAGCTGCTTCAGGAAATGTGTGGCTTTGGGTCGGACCGACGCGTCGTTATGACTGGCAATGTGTCATTCGCAAACGTTTGTTCCCGTGAATGAATCATGACGTTATGTAGCAAAGTACAAATCTGTCAAGATATCAGTGATTAATTGTGAAAAACTGAGAAGTTTACGACATTCTTTGGAATGATGGCATATGCATTGCCCCACATAAGTAATCTTATGATTTAGTATCGTCAGTCAGACTTGTCAGTTTCCGTCAGCAGATAAGAGCTCCTTGTCTCTGAGATGTGTGAATTTTTCTTGCTTCATGCAAATGCCTTCACTGCCGCATCGAGAGTAAACATGACAATGAGTGATAAATAAGATCAGAACCGGAGAAGTAAATCACAAGAGAATTAAGATTAGGAGCCAGTTTACATCATCAGATTTCTTTCTTTCAACATATGTTTGTTCTATAGTTCATGAAAGGTACCTTATACGCATGCATACATTACGAAATGTACATGCAAATATATTTTATGAGTTAAAGTATTAATGAATAGATGTATGTATGTATGTATTCATATGCAAGGGAATGATTTCAGTGCTATATTTTAATAATTCATCCAATAGATATTAATGAAAAATAAAGATATATTACAACACTTGTCAAATGTAGTAAGCTTGAATTATTTCTCGCTCGTTGAATTCTAATTGCCTGGAAATTTTCATTCTTCTGTAGACTTTCTTTGGCGGCAGCACAGCAGGCATATACACTGCCGCCCTCCTTACTACAGAGTGGAAAAGTAGAAAATGAGCACAACATAATACCCAATATCATCGCTAAAGTCTACGGTTGATTCTCACCCTCACCAAAGCCATGACAAAATGCTGCAGAAAATCCATATTCTCTTGACAGCAGAAGAAATAGAGCTCATGGTCAGTACAGTTTCTAGATTTTATATGCTAACGCAAAGAAGACAAGACAATATTGTTACAGAAATTTACTGAAAATGTTTATGGCGATTTTATGATACTGTATATCTCTGTTGGGAGGTCACCATCTAGGAATGGTGACACAACTGACGAAAACCCGTCCTTATTGATTAGGTTGACGTCACCCATGTTTTAGTCTTACTTCCGTGAGAAGTTTGTGCATTCCCAAATCCATGGATTTATGCCGAGATAAGTTTCATTCTTCGCCTCATATATGAAGCAGTATTAACAACACAGGATCCTGGTGGGTGTAAAGTATATATCGCTGTCAACCGCAGCGTCCTCCATGTGGGAAGGGTTGTGTTACGAAAGCATTGTGCCTTTATCTGGATTACTTGACAGTAACAACGTACACCTGATGTATTGACAGAAAATATCGTTTTTGATTGAAAGGTGTTCATGAATTTACATGTAGGATGCGTTGTGGTATTAACTGAACAAATTATTTTTATTCGAAGAAGTCGACTGGTGGGCGACACAATCAATCGATCCACACACTGTCATTTTGACTCTTCTGCTTTCTCAGTTGTAGCGTATCTGGAGCATGGTTGCTGTGCTGCAAGTGTCTACGGTAACTTTGATAATGGTCAAGGCTATGTGACTTTGTCCACCTACAAATACATCAAACCACAGGCTGCAATACAAATTCTGGGAGTTAAAAGTAGGCGCAAGATACTCCAAGGTAATGGCGATATTATTGAATAAAAGAACATTTGATGCTCTAATCAGTTGTACTGACCTGCTAAATTTGTTTACATCAGAATGATTTACCTGACATGTGCATATAAGTGAATATTCATCACATGCTCCGCCTGCAAGTGTATTGAATGTGTATACATATTATGAAACCTAAGTGGCAACCGTAGCTGTAGCGGGGGGCCACTCATCGAGCACAGGTTAGCGCAGTGCGTCGGGTAGATCGAAGAAGCGAGCACTCACGTTTTGGACCTCGTCTTAGAAAGTACTGTTTTTCTAATTGTGAGTGATTTTGTGCGTGTTTCTTGACTTTGTACTGTGGAGGAAGGTCCTTTGTGTCACCTGAAAGGAAAAAATGTGGCAGTTAACCTCACAGTGCCTTCGTGTCGCGTTTAAAGTCTCAGTCTTTGTCTGACAGCGCGGAACTTTGTCAGTGGTCTGGTCCCAGCTGATGTCCAGTTGCCAGGCATGCAGGATTTTCCCGAGGACTAACGTTTGGAAAACCATACTTTATACCCTCTTAAATATAAAGGGTTTTGTGCAGTAAGCCAATTTTGGTGGAGTGCATACTATAAACGTTTGCAATGGTCATGAAATTGAAACGTGTTTGTCAGCAGACTTTGCAAAGGCGAATCAGAAAGTGAGATGCGAGTGTGCCAATGTATTGATTTCTCGTTCCCTTAAACCGAGTTACCGGTAGATTTAAGGTGTGGTCTCGATGATTCATTTCATGAGCCATGCAGGCAGGAAAGTTCACATTTCAAGCTTTGTTTGTTAAGGATCACCGAGGGACTTGCAAATACAAAATTGATAAGTAAAGCCGACAGGATAGGCAAACCTGAAAACTCGGGTTGCATCATTGATCATGCAAGGAACATGCTTAAGTTAAAACACTTCGGGATTGCTGTCATTGGAGATGGTTCATATATTGTAAATATGTTTGGCAGAGTCGTTGAATAGACATAAATTAATGCATAGGACTCGACCAGATACATCGAAACAAAGAATAATCCAGTCCGAGGCATAGTTTGTAGCAATTTGATATTAAAAGATTTAATTGTGTATCCTTCGTAGACTAAAAGATAAGCTCTTTTTTATAACGTTATAGTCGCACCAGTACCAGTGCAAAGGTCATTTTAGCTTTTTTGTTTAAATTACAAGGTTTAATGATAATTTCAGACAGTGGAAGTTTAAAAACTTAACATCATATGGTGTGTTTCCTTGTTTATGCTACTTAAATAATTGGAAAATGCTTGTGTCTGTCCATTTTGAAGCCAGGGTGATGTTTGTAATGAACATATTATGCCTTTTGCGACAAGACAATTCAGAAGTTTGTAAAAGACTTCAATAAGTAGAACGGCATAAGGTATAAAATATGGATAAGGGTTTCCAGTTTTACCATCGCAGTTAACTTAAACCACCAGAGCAGTAATTATGGTTAAAAGGAAAACTTTTCCCCCAGAGGTAATGCAAATGTTAACGTTGGATATCGTAAAAACTGGAAGTGTAATGTATCGGTAAAAAACCTGTCTTGCGTCAGTAACTATGAGACTGTTGGGTCATCTTTTTGGTGGAGCGACCCAATTGGTTCACCTTGGCCACTGGCCGCACTCGTTATTTTATATGTAACAACGTGAAGCCGACGGAAGAACACGGGAATTGTCGGACGTTATCCCTACTGTTTGGCTTCTTAAGTTGGTACGAAAGTAGGCATCACCTCGTGAAAGTTTGCGTCACTTTGAATAGTGTTGTCGCGGGCTAACGGTGTACTATAGTTCATCATGAAAAGCCCTACGTTTTTCGAGCCTCCAGGTAGAAATAATTAATGAAAGAATTTGAGAATGACATTAACGGGGTCAGACTAATGTGTTGTGGAGTAGACTTTGTTAAACTCGGAGTGGTACTAAAAATTGTGGGGAAGGATCCATATACTTTTGCGTTACTGCTGTGTTCATTTTCTTTCATGTGTTTTAAGTTTATATCAGTTGTTCTTGTTTACCTAACTGCCCAGAACCATCTGGTCTGAGTGAATGGTTTGTAACGCTCTCTCCCCCCTTTGGGAGGGGGGTCATTTTTTTTGCTCTAGTTTGTATAAGATTCATTGCACCTAGGCCCAGAGGAGATTGCGCTAATTGTTTCATCGCCGACCCCCTCTGAGCGAACATAGATGTGAATTTGACTTTTGGATGTTTTATAGGTTTTAGGGGATATGTTGAAGACTGTTTGCCATGTATAAATATTTTAGACAACTTTTATTGTAAATCATGTTATATCCATTTTTTGATAGGTCTTGTCTAAATAACCAACTTTATGTATCATTTACTGTCTGTAGGAATATTGCTCATATTAAAAGTCTAGCTGGACATATTTTCGAAAAATAATAATCAACTCTGTAAATTCATCTTGAGCCATATATACTTTAAATATTCTAACTACCGAATCGAATGAATTGTTGCTCACTTCTTGAAAAATTCACCTGAAGTCTCATCCACTCCAGCTGCTTTACCAGTACATTTTTCGCCAAACCATTCTCAAAAACTTTCCTCAGCATCACACCACGTCTGCTGCCCAATTATCTAACACATTCAGTAGTCCTCTTCAGAATAGTCACGCCATCTCTTTGCCTGTTACTACTACCCCAAATATTTTCTGTTTCTCTCTGGTTTGCCAATACTCTCCCATCCTCTCTCATTTGCTCCATTTCAGTCCCCTGCACCTCTTAACCTTCCGCCCCTTTCTTTTGTACATTATCCCTTCACTCGCCCCTTCCCATGCAGGTAGCAACAATACACCCCTCTTTTCTCTTTTACGAGATATACACATCTTCCTCATCCCACCACACACTACACTTTCTCATTCCATCTTCCACGTGCCACTTACTCCACCTGCGCATGTAAGCTATGCTTTCTTTAAGGTGCTGTTGCAGAGGCAACTTTAATACATTCCATTCCTCATTTACTCCCCTAGTTTTAATTACTCTCACTTTAGACCATTTTTTTTCGCCCAATCATTCGTAGTATCCCCCCCACACAAGCTTCTCCGAGGCCCACTGACTTACCACCTTATTCCCACCCTTGTCATTTCCTTGTTTCATAAAGCCACTACAAACTTTCCCACACTCCTCCACCAGGAGGTGACCAGACATCCCAACAGTCTCGGCTTTGCACGCTGGTCAGTTTTAGTATATAATCTAATATTGGCCATTGACTCTTAAACCTCACTCACTCATGTATGCTCATGTATTCCTAGTCACCAGTCCTCTCTCAGCACTGTTCGACAAGCTGTTCACCATTTTCACTTGCATTGGTTGCATCGTCTCTCAGTTACATTTGCATCTAATGCATTTATATCTCCCATCACTGATACTTGATCCATTGCTTAAAAATGGTTGTTTATGCATTCACTGAACTACTCCAAAATCAGTTTCCTCTCTTCCTCACTCCTCTCGCTACTATGTGCATAAGCAAACCGTCACCCACTTATAATTCACTTTCTCCCACATCACTGGGAACACACTTCATTTTTTTTTTACCATATTTTTAATTTTGAGCAGAATTGCCACCCACTCATTGGTTTCTCCCTCATATTACCAGCAGACTTGACTCCTGAGACATTCCCACGCCATTTTCCCTCCTTCGCAATGAGTGTAGGTTCATTCAGAGCTCGGAACATGCAGGTTACTCTCCCCAGACATGTTACCTATCTCTTACCTTTCATCCTTTTAACGTACATGCACGCTCCTCGCTGGGCTTTAAGGCCGTCAACGTCACTCCTCATCCACGAACCGACAAATCCTTGACTTTCTTTGGGTATTGAGGATGATTCTAAGTGCAACTGGTTATACTTGATCGAATCACAGGGAACTACATTGAGAACTGATTGTAAATGCTTATTGCCGCTGAATGATCAACCGAATCTTAAAGTTGTTTTATTTCGTATTAGATCGTACACCACAAGCTATTTCTTTTTTTATATATGACTGCTTTGGATGTTAAAGAATGTCACCAAAACCGACTTATGAAAGTTGGCTTTTCAAAGAGGTGCTTCGAGAGGGGAACGAAGTTATGAGGTAAGTGCTTTACCCAAAACCTCGTGCTAGGGATCCTGCAGACCGACCGATTCCCAGGCATTGTGCAACCTAATA
The DNA here is from genome assembly GCA_038088735.1 of Panulirus argus. Taxonomy (NCBI): domain Eukaryota; kingdom Metazoa; phylum Arthropoda; class Malacostraca; order Decapoda; family Palinuridae; genus Panulirus; species Panulirus argus. The sequence continues at coordinate 9,375 of JAYMFT010231605.1, forward strand.
CCTGTTCATGGTTCGATTGTGGGGACTTTTCATTTTATTCTATTCAGAACGTTCATGGAGGCAAGTTTAATGGCTTAAATCTTAGAACATATTCTATTGTTCGAGTGGTCTGTCTAATACTTTTAGCCGAATAAGCAGTAACGAAAGAAAAAATATAAAACAACAAAGTTTGTACAGTTGAGTAAGCTACATATTACATGGAATAATTTTCCATACATCTGACCTTAGTAAACAGGAGGGACGGCTGGAGTTTATTTAGGAAACAGAACCATCAACTGGGGGGGGGGGGTACTCACGTGTGACCATGGTCGAACATCTGCCGTCCCACTGGTCTACTAACGTCGCTCTGCACACCTGTACATTTCCTTATGAAAGAACCATACTATTTCAGGATTAACCAATGTGGATGCTTTATTGCCAAAAGTTTCACACTAATTTGCTGTCAACCGCATCAGGAATACACACACAATTGTTTTGAATGTATGAATATGCCTTTAAAAAATAGCGTATTGCACCCCTCTCCCTCTCTCTGTGACATCTATACATGTTAGGTGATAATCATAGGTTATTCAAGGACAGGCTGAGCGTACTGCCCTACACCTGTAGGCTGTGTGTGCTCACTGAAAAAAAAAAATGAGAAGTTACATTTGACAGCTGTAGATACCTGTATCAGCTTGTACCACAAAACGTGGAGCTTTCGTGTATTTCCCAGACTGCAGATACTGGTCCTCACGGCTTCCATAATTTATTTAATCGACCGGGAATCCCATGATGAGGACTTCAGATTATGACTGAAGCCTTTTATCATAAAGAAGAGTAAGATGCTTTAGCCTTTTACGTGTTGCAAATCTAATCCGTTAGGTAACGCATCAAGGACATGAATCTTCAGATTATATAAATGAGTCGGAGTTCTCTTGAATTCCTTTGTTCATCACGTACACAAACGAAGTTTTTAACGTATTTTGGAAAGAAAATGGTATTATTATTTGGGAACTTAGCATCATGGTTGTATTCGAGAGAGAGATTCTGATGTTATAAAAGATCATACAACGATACCCTCTACATTGAACAATTATTTGATCACAAGGCTTGATTATGCGCCCACGTGATGATCGCGAATGTTGTAAATAAAGACTTGATAATGTCAGACATTTTTGGGTCTGTAGGTATCATCAGTCCGACCACAGGAGTTGATAAGGTGAAATTTGGAGGTATTATTGTAGAGGGAAAATTATTATATTTTATTTTGGCACACATTTATGCGTAAATTTTTGCTGATATATATATATATATATATATATATATATATATATATATATATTAGGAATGTAAACAGCACAGCGTTTATCTGGACGTACGATTACTGTGTTATCCTTATATATGATAATATTGAAACATTTATCAATCATTATGTTATTGAAAGATATAATGTCCCTGATGTGTAGGTAAATTATTGCTGGTTAATGATGTTATGTAAACTTACGCGCTTCTCCATCTTCTTGTGACAGTTTACTACACATTTCGAAGTGACTGGGGCCTAGCTCCCCTCAGCATTAACTATAGTCTAGAAGAGCATGAACTACATCGGCAAGTTCATATCCAACTTCAAGGATTTCTACAATGAGATCAACGCTGCTACTTTAACAGGTGAGGATTGCACTTTTGTTTTTCGTATGATTGGCTGTGAAGATGTAGGAGTAGGACTTGGAGAGAGTTTAAAATGATTGTACAGTTTTTTTTTTTTTTTATTATGTTGAAGGCTCCAGTCACGGACAAAAGTCCACATCAAGGCCGGGCCCTAATTGAAATAT